>NW_024121161.1:790523-839382 GCF_016745375.1 Pimephales promelas
GGCACTGAAACTCTCATTTGGACCTTGAACCGTTTGGTTCCCATTTGAAGTCCATTATATGGAGAAAATCCTGGAATGTTTTCATCAAAAACCTTAATTTCTTTTCGACTGAAGAAATAATGACATGGATATCTTTGATGACATGGGGGTGAGTAAATTATCAGCAAAAGTTTTTTTTTTTTTTTTAAGTGAACTACACCTTTAAGTCTCACGTAAAATGTATGAATTTCATTTCATTAGATAATATCAAATATGAAACCAACCATCTGCAGACAAATAATGCTTGAGCTACACTACCATTCGAAAGTTTGAGGTCAGTAAGATTTTACAAATGTCTCATATGCTACTGTATTTATAAAAATGAACAGTTTTATGTCCTAATATATTTTACAATGTAATTTATTCCTGATGACAAAGCTTAAATTTCTTCAAAAATCATTCTAATAAGCTGATTTTTTTGAAACGGTTAAACCTGTGTGTTTGTTCTTCATCATCATGATTCTGTTAAGTAAAACATCACTTGAAGTTGTGACAGATCATTTTTATTAATAGAAAGTATTAAAGAGCAACAATATATTTTGTAGCAATGTAGAAGTGTTTACTGTCTTTTATCAGTTTAAATGCATCCTTGGTGAATAAAACTAGTCATTTTCTTAAAAAAAAAAAAATTAAATGAAATCTTCCTGACCCCAATCTTTTGAATGGTAATGTAACTAACTTTGGGTTTCATAAAATTCAATTACTCCTGAAGGAAGAGATTTTAAACATTGTCACACAAATAATGTTTTTAAGTGTATCTCAACACTGTATGTTAGAGTAAGTGACATCTAAAACTATATTAAATTGTGTTTTGCTTCCCCCCCCCCAATAATTATTAAAAATAGTTGTTTTTTGGCTCACATTACAGCTCATATTAATGAAATTTGTTTGAAAAATTCATGTGTCATGCTGAAGGACAAATTTGATTAACTTAAAGTCCCTCTGTAGTCTTTAAACTAATCCAAAATTACATATTTAAAGGTTTTTTTCCTTGAAAAAAAAAATGTCTTCATGCCTTATAATAACTGTACACGGTTCTATGAATATGCAAATTAGCCTAAATTATTCCTTTGGAGGGTCACTCTATATTTTCTTAGATTTTCAGTATTCTGATTCACTTGTTTTCACGGTAGGCGTGTCACCATCTTTCACCACGCCCCCTTCTGACATCACTGTGACTGACGGAGCGTCAGCTGTCTTCACCTGTGAGATATCTGGCGCCCCCAAACCTGCTATTGTTTGGAGGAAAGGTACGAAAATTACATTCCCACCTGTTTGCACATCATTTACACGATTAACATGTCAGCAGTTCTGTGACTAACCCCCGTGATTCTCGCAGGTTCTCAGGTGTTAGCGAGCGGATCGGTGCAGATACCTCGTTTCACTCTGCTGGAGTCCGGAGGCTTACAGATACTACCCATAATGCAGAGCGACGCAGGGAACTACACGTGTTTGGCGTCTAACTCTGAGGGACTGGTCAATGCCACCGTGGCCCTGACAGTCTTGAGTACGAAACTGTGATATTGTGAATAATGTGCTGTTTTTAATGACTTGAAAGTACAAACAAATTTTAGCGTATTTGAAATTTAGCACCGACAGGATTGCAGACAATTTCCAAACATGCCTTTTATCAGCAGTCATTGTTTGGCTTAATTGCGGCATTCATTAGCTCGGCTGACTGTAAAGGCATGGCAGAGCACAATATTTGTGAAATGTTAAGTCTTTTGCCGTAATTTCACACCGGAATAGTGTCATCCTTAAATCCCAAGGCCTCGGTTTATCTTGCCGTGCATGCTTAATGATGCTGATGCAGGTTTACGCTTGAGCGTGGGTGCGTGGAAGTGTCTAAGAGCATTTTTGACATCCAGCCTAAATAATGCTGTTTGTGGATTGGCCACTTAAAAGGAAAGCAAGAAGTCTCTCTGATTAAAACTACAGCGTGTAATTTATGCACCGTTGGCAGCGCCAAACTGAATGTCAGAAAAACTATCCTTGTCTAGTTCAGTAAAAAAAAAAAGATAGCCCCGCCCTAAACTCACACCATTGGTTGAGCTGGAAGTTGACACGTCGGGCCGCACAGCGACGGTATTTCCAACAAACAAATGGCTGACTTATAGTTGTCAGTGAGCATTAAACTGGAAGATAGCGTTTTAACGTTGAAAACGTCACATGTATGAGCTTTAATCAAGTCGATTGGACCCAGTGGGTTATGTGTGTGAGAGAATTTGATCATTTGCTTAGCCGTACTACGTATATGGTCATTGAGACGCAGTGTGAATATTCGAACGTTCATGCTTTGTAAATTTCATTCTGTTTTGCTAATGAAGCTGTCAGTGGGAATTACTTAATAGGGTTAAAAGAACTGTGAATAATGATGTTGGTAATGATTAAACTGTGGCGTGATTTTTGTCCTAAACTGCATTTTATTAATCAGGTCGAACCTTTATTTCAACACCCCCTGAGGATCAGCGTGTCATAAAGGGAACTACCGCTGTGCTGAACTGTGCGGCAACCCACGACTCCAGAGTCACCGTCAGGTCAGAGCTTGAGCTGAGATGCATGATTTTCATTTCAAAAACTTAAGAAAATGTTCTTTTGCTTCGCGAGGTTGGCTTGGCTAATCAAGCATATTAGGTCACTAGGGTGTAACAATATATCGTGCCACAATATATATCGCAATACAAAAATGCAACAATACGTATCGTGGATAGTCCCCCCAAAATAAAAATTATTGTTTGAGAAAAAATTTAAGTTTTCAGACTTTTAGTGTTAGTACTACATTAAACCATTATATATAGTGTTGATTATAATGTATAATAATGCAATGGGGGAATATTTGTGGCTCCTGATAATGCCAAATGTCTGATGTTACCAGTAAAAAAGTGTCCGACATTATTTTAAATATGGCCTCGTCCACACTACTGCGTTTTCGTTTAAAAACGGAAAAACGAAATACGATCTCCGTCCACACCAGCGTTTTATCTGCGTATTAGAATTGATCTCCGTCCACATTAAAACGACTGAAAACGCAGATCACGTGACCATTCACCAACACTGGGCCATGCGCGTGCCGGTGTAAACAGGAAACGGGTCATGTGATGGGTGGCTGACGAATCAGGCAAGAACCCAATCATAGAGCCGAGCGTGAGCTTCTGCGTCATCGTTTTGTCCCGTCTTCACTAAAACGCCGTCCGACGATTCAAAACGCAAAATGGAGCTGCAGCATTTCTAAACTTCTTCGTTTTAGGTCTTCGTTTTTTTCCGTTTAAGGCCCTGTTTACACGAGAATGCGTGGGTGAAAATGTAAAAATGTTTTATCGGATGTGCCTTTCGTTTACACGGCGACGGCGTTTTGTGGGCTTGAAAACGCAAAAAGTGAAACCACCCTCCAGAATGGAAAACGCTCCACCGCCGCGTTCCCATGTAACGGGTAAAAACGCAAAAGTCAGCTTGACAGCGAAGGTTGTATGAAGACGTGCGGACTTGGTGTTGTTGTGTGGCAGTGCTTCACATCGCCACCTAGCTGCCTGGAGTGCATGCTACATTGAATTTCACACACTTTTGCGTCACCATATGCACACGGATTTCCCACCCGAAACACTCGACTAAACGAAGAATAAAAAGTGATAACGCAACGCCACTTTTGCGTTTTCTCTTCAGAATCGTTTCCGTGTAAACATAGCCTAAGTGTGGACGGGAGGTGCAAACGTACTAGCAAAAGGTATCCGTTTTTAAACGAAAATGCAGTAGTGTGGACGGGGCCTATATCTAGTCAGTGAAAGAGTGCAAGCATATTCATCTAATATAATTCTGTTTTTTCAGCTTCAGAATCATGAATATTTTTATTCTGGTGTCACCTTTGTCCTTGGGTTACAAGCACCAAGTCCAAGCCTAAATGTAATATCAAATTTAGCATTTTAATCAACAGTACATTTTTTGTTAACCTTTTACCATACAGTATGTCTTGAAGTATCACACTAATATCGTATCGTGACATGAGGGTATCGTTACACCCCTAAGACATATTTGGAACAACACTCCTGTCTGAAAATGTTTTACTAATCCTGTACCAACCCCTAAATATAACCCCACCCATAACTTATCCCTAAATGCAGAGGGAAATAATAGGTGAATAACAATGATGTACAGTAGATGCCTAAACTTGACATAAACTGTAAACATGTCCCTCAAATCTGATTGGTTGATTGGAATGTTGCTCCAAAATCAAAAAAGACCTTGATCCAGGAATATGTTGTACTTGGGGAAATCACGTTCACTGTTAGTCAAGACCTCGAACAGAACTCATCCCGCTCCACTGGTGCTACAGGCATACATTTAAAACCTTAAATCATGCCACTTGAGTACTTTTCTATGCCTCTCTGAAGGTGTACTTGAGGTGGATAAACTATGATGGAAATGCTAAATAAATGTATACTGTAGATGCACATAAAAAATAATGATTGGCTCTCATAACTGTTTCTTATTTCTACTGAGTGCCAATTTAGTTTTTAGGAAAACGATTTGATGTTGTAATATTTATTTTTTACAATCAGCTGCTTTTTTATTTATTTACAGTATATATTTATGCATAACTTACATTTGCAACTTGGATGTAAACATGTCAACAGAGACTTGGGCTAGTAAGACCAATTCAGAACACCCTACAAACCGCATGACACTGCTCTGGAAACACAATATCTAATATTCACAAAATATTACAGTTGTAATTTTTTAGTTTGAATATTTCACATAAATTGATCTTGCTTTAAGCATACACTACCTTTCAAAAGTCTGGGGTCAGAAAGATTTATTTATTTATTTTGAAAGAAATGAATACATTATTGAGCGGGGATGCATTAAATTGATCAGAATTGAAAATAAAGACATTGTTACCATATTCTATAGTCTTTATCCATCTTGTTTAGGTCATTATCGAGCACATAGGGAAGAGAAGCCGATGTGGAATTTGGTGTTGTTCTATTTCAGGAGGCTAAGTGTGTTTTCTGCAGGTCTTTGGAGTGTGATATTTTTGGTGGATTATGAGTCATCATAAAGAGTCCTATTTTCCGCAGATATGCATGGAATAAAGGAACCAAGCCGCTGAGCGTGTCGACTGGTGGGCGAGTGTCAATGAAGGAAGGTTCACTCCACATCAGCCAGACGTGGTCCGGAGACATCGGCGATTACACTTGCAGGGTCATCTCACCAGCTGGAAATGACTCCAAAACCACCCGACTGGAAGTCATGTGAGCAAAAATAGACACAAACACACAAATCCTTGCCAACATTCACGTTCGATACGAAACTCCTTGAAGGGACTACACTTGTACAGTACATGTGCGCTCAGTACGTATTGGAGTGCTATTGTAAGAGGAAGATGCTTGGATTCCAGCTGCAGTTCTGAAGCCAAGAGAACCATCCAAAAAATGGGCTATAATGATAGGACAGAGGAGGGAGCAGCTGTGATTGTGTGTGTGTGTGTGTGTGTGGATGCGGGAGGAAGATAAAAAGGGAGAGTAGAATAAGATAGGCCTGATGCCCAAGGCCAAGATCATCTCCTTTGACAACTAGCCAATGTTGCTAAACTTCTGTGGCATCAGGATCTAATTAAACACACACACACATACACACGCCGCTCAGATATTAATTACTGCTTCTAGTTGGCTGAATGTTGTCATATGGATGGATGCATCGATCTTTGAAGTACATGAAATACACTGAATAACACTGAATGACAGTGCGCAGCTTGTTTAATTGGATGCGTTTGAAAATATTGCTCACAATAAGAAAAATACAAACTCACCAAATCAACCCAAAAGGCCTAAAAGCTTGTCTTTTGTGTCAAAAGCCTTCATAAGTCTTTCTTAATCAAGTAACATGATTGCATATACATTAGCGATCAAAGGCTTGGGGTCAGTAAGGACATGAGATCACAGCAATAGCATAACGGTCCAATCAAATATATTTTTTTCTTGACTGAGAAGTTGATTCACTCATGTACATCACTGTAAGGAAGAAACTTTTGCTGATAATTTACTCACCCCCGTGTCATCCAAGATATCCACGTCATTCTTTCTTCAGTCGAAAACAAATTAAAGGTTTTTGATGAAAACATTCCAGGATTTTTCTCCATATAATGGACTTCAATGGGAACCAAACAGTTCAAGGTCCAAAAGACACTTTCATTGCAAACTGCAAACTGTTGAAAGTGCTTTGAACGATTACAGACTACGAATAAGGGTCTTATCAAGTGAAACGATCGCTCTTTAAAAAGATAAATAACAAAGTTTAAGTTTTATAAGCTCAAATGGTCTGTGATGCGCGTGCGTGACTCTCCTGTTCGAACCCGTTTATCAGAATGAACGAATCTTTTTTCGTGTCATTTGGTTCATTCAACGAACGAAATGAATGAATTGACTCGGAAAAAGATTTGTTCATTTTGATGAACAAGTTCAAACAGGAGAGTCACGAATGCGCATCACAGACTATTTGAGCTTATAAAACTTAAACTTTGTTGTTGTTTTTTTAAATGAGCAATCGTTTCGCTTGATAAGATCCTTATTCATTGTCTGGAATCGTTTAAAGCCCTTTGAACAGTTTACAATTTGCACTGAAACTATCTTTTGGACCTTGAACCGTTTGGTTCCCATTGAAGTCCATTTTATGGAGAAAAATCCTGGAATGTTTTCATCAAAAACCTTAATTTCTTTTTGACTGAAGAAAGACAGACATGGACATCTTGGATGACATGGGGGTGAGTAAATTATCAGGAAAAGTTTTTTTTTAAAAGTGAACTACTCCTTTAATACGTATTCAGCATGGACGTATTAAATTGATTAAAAGTTTCACTTAAATTGTAACAAAAATGTGCTTCTAAATAAATGCTGTTTTCATGCATTAAATAAAAATGTGTTCTCAGTTTCCACAAAAATATTAAGTACAGTAGCACAACTGTTTTCAACATTGATTAAATATAAAAAATTTTTTTTTATAATAATTGGTCCACTAAATCAGCATATTAGAATGATTTCCCCCAAACTCCATTTGTCAGATAGTCCCATCCCAAACTCGTGCCATTGGTTGAGCCAAATGCTGCTGTGGTGCTACTTCTCGGGGAAATCCACCTACAAGCTTACATTTTTGTGCTTATAAGAAATTATTTATCTGTGTAAAAATTGTGAATGCAGCTTGCATAATCGAATCAGAGCTCATCTTGGAGAAAACCCGAGAAATAATACAAATCATCAATCATACAAAACATAACTGAAATAAGCTATAATTTGCAAATGTTCTTAAAGTACCGCAATGTAATGTAATTCTTTTAGTACTACTTAACTGAACTCAAAATAAAGCAATATTTAATTTAAGACACGCTAGTCTGTGAGAGAAACTGGGTTCAGAAAAGGAATCCTTACAGCTGACATTTAAATTATGAGATACAAATTGAAAACACATGCAATTTGAATAATAACAATAATACCTTTGACAGTCACATTAAGATAACGGAGCACCACAATATACTCCTACCTTTAATAATGCAGCCCGCAAACTCTGTTGAAAGAAAACTCATCAGACGGTTGAAGGAGAGGCAATGCTTCACATGCTAATGTGATTTCACAGGCGTTCAAGTTAATCTCATGCAGTGGACAGGTCCTCTTATTAGGCTACCACATGTTAGACGATGGCTGAGCAGTGCCTCGCTTTAAACAATATTAGATGTTATTGCAAATTTAGGCTGTTGAGACAGATGGGGGACAAAAAAACTGTCACACGCATATTACAAGCTTCTGCAAAGTACATAATTGTATTATGTGATATTGTAATGTAGTTTTCATAAATGTAATGTTGTTGTAGGAACAGTGGAACTTTTGATCTTGTAACATAGTGGAAAGTGATGTTAAAGAGTTAGTTCACACAAAAAATGACACTTCTGTCATCATTTACTCACCCTCATGTTGTTCAAAATCTTTATTGCAATGTGTGAAAAAACTAAAGGTGTTTAGTTGACTGCACTTTTACAGTACATGCACCAAACATTTCCAAAAGCACAATAAAAGTAGTCTGTTTTGTAAAGAAGCTTGTTTCCGCCACAGAATGAAAAATAAAAAAGTTAATTGCGACTTTTTTATCTCACAATTCTGACTTTTTTTTCTCAGAATTGTGAGTTTACATCTCGCAATTCTGACTTTATTTCTCAGAATTGCGTAATATACGTAAAGTCAGAATTGCGAGATATAAAGTCGAAATTGTGTTGTAAAGTCAGAATTGTGAGATATAAAGTCGCTATTGCGTGTTATAAAGTCAGAAATGCATGATATAAAGTCGCAATTGCGTGTTATAAAGTCAGAATTGCGTGCTATAAAATCAAAATTGCGTAAAGTCAGAAATGCATGATATAAAGTCACAATTGCGTGTTATAAAGTCAGAATTGCGTGCTATAAAATCAAAATATACGTAAAGTCAGAATTGCGAGATATAAAGTCGAAATTGTGTTGTTAAGTCAGAATTGTGAGATATAAAGTCGCTATTGCGTGTTATAAAGTCAGAAATGCATGATATAAAGTCGCAATTGCGTGTTATAAAGTCAGAATTGCGTGCTATAAAATCAAAATTGCGTAAAGTCAGAAATGCATGATATAAAGTCGCAATTGCGTGTTATAAAGTCAGAATTGCGTGCTATAAAATCAAAATATACGTAAAGTCAGAATTGCGAGATATAAAGTCGAATTTGTGTTGTAAAGTCAGAATTGTGAGATATAAAGTCGCTATTGCGTGTTATAAAGTCAGAAATGCATGATATAAAGTCGCAATTGCGTGTTATAAAGTCAGAATTGCGTGCTATAAAATCAAAATTGCGTGATATAAAGTCAGAATTATGAGATTAAACTATTAAAGAGTAAACTATTCTGAGAGGGAAAAAAGTTAGTTTTTTTCCCTCGAATTGGCCTAATAACTCGCAATTGCGACTTTATATCTCACAATTCTGAGAAAAGTTGTCAAAATTTTGAGATATAAACTCGCAACTATGTATGATAAAGTCAGAATTGCGAGATGTAGACTAGCAATTGTGAGAAAAAGTCAGAATTAAGTCGCAATTCTTTTTTCGTAATTGCGACTTTATTTCTGAGAATTGCGACTTTATTTCTCGGCATTGCGACTTTATTTCTCAGAATTGCGACTTTATTACTCACAATTCTGATTTCATATCTCGCAATTGTGAGATAAAAAGTCACATTTATTTATTTATTTTTATTCAGTGGCGGAAATAAGCTTCCATAGTTTTGCACATATTCAAAGTTTCATGTAACAATCCCTAAAATCAGCGGCTCTGACATTATTCCATATATTTTCTTTTGTGTCTAATGCAATTTAGAAAATTATACTGGGTTGGAATGACATAAGGGGGAGAAACAGAAATTGGTATTTTCTCACTATTTCTTTAATATTATAGTATTCATGAATGAATGTTGTATTTCTTTATTTTTGAAATGGAGTTTAAAAATTATTTTTTGTCAAAGAATCTTTTTGTTTGTAAGCCGCCTAGGATCTTTTTGATATCCCACAAACCTCTTGCTGCCATGATGAACACTTTTTGCTTGCAGAAGGTTTTCTTGAGTGATAATGCTACCATTTGAACCTCAGGAGCACTGGTTTGAAAGTAACTGCAACAAAGAAATCTACAAAGTGACTTATTGATGTATCTGAATGTATATCCCTAAAGGCTGTTTATGGTATTTAAGTCAAGCATCTCTACTATTGCCCATAGTTAGGGTGAGTGATTTGTGATAATGGTCTTGTCAACTTCAATGATGTACTGTATGCTAAGCTATGCTAAAAGTGGTACCGCCAGAACCGTAGATCGGTTAAAACTCAACAGTTTAACTCTGGGGGAGTTGTAAAATGAGCCTATTTCCCCCCCCAAAAAAAAGAAAAAAAAGTGGAGTATCCCTTTAACTTGGACGGATTCTTTGTTCACCACAAGACTAGTAATGTGCGCTAACAAAGTAAATAGATACAATATTGAATTCATGACGACTTTAGTGACGGACAACCTGTACAATTCACAAAGGCTGAGACAACAGTTTTGTATTATTTGTATTTGAATTTTGTTTTACTGCAAATATGCATATTTTGATTGTTTATTTGGTTATCTCTGTCTTTTTAGAGAACTTCCCCATTCTCCACGTAACCTGCAGGTGTCTCTGAATGAGACTGACAGCAGGACAGTTCTTCTGTCGTGGGTTCGGCCCTTTGATGGGAACAGCCCTCTACTGCATTACATCATTGAGCTCTCGGAGAACAGTAAGTGTGTGTGCGCGCGCTATTTATACGAGCTTTGGCATATGGTTTATTAAACCTAATGCACCTTAGCTGCAGCTTTCAATTAAGCTGGTTTGCAGCCAGTGGATTCCACCGAAGAAGTTCTTTGTCATTTACCTCTCGCTGTCTTTCTCCCTGAGCTCTATAAAAACAGATAGACAGGCTAAAGTGAGTGAGAAGAGAAGAGAAATGGAATCTGATTGTAATGGAGGGTAGTGGGACGAGGTTTGTTTTCACTGTATTATGCCAGGACTGTTATTGGTGGAAGAGATGGTGACAGGAAACGCAGAGAGAGAGAGATTGATTTGTGTATCGTCAAAGGAAAAACAATGAAAAATGTGGGTGGGGCGGAGGTGCTGGATGCCTATTAAACACCAAGAGCTTTCTCTCCTCGTATACACACACACACACACACATGTGCGTATGTATGCATCCTTGTGGCTTAATATTTACTATTCCTGATGAATTTGTGATTTATTTTTGCAGTTGCTCATAGTTTCTGTCTTCTTTTCTCTTGGGTCCGCTTGAGTGGTTTCACCATCTAAATTGTTCATTGATCTGCTTCCCATCATTTTTAATGTACTGCAAACGCACACACAAACACACACTCTCATATATTGGGTGTTGTGGGTTGTAACGCCTCCAGAATAAACAACAGTGCTGTCAAAATCATAATTTACCCAAGCGCTGTAAAGAAAAAGATAATTCAAACAACCGATCATAAATCAAGTAAAATACCTTAGATAAACACAATACTCCCCTTTGAGACTTCATTTTTTGTCTTTGGAAGTGAGAAATCATCTCATTACATTTAGAAGTACTGTTTTACATTATAGTGGCCCAGTTAAAAGTGATTTCTGTAGAGTTTGTGGAAGTGACATTGTCGGCTGATATTTGGCTATATGAAATTATTAATAGCTTAACTGTGTATAGTTTTAGCCTAGTTTCATTTTTGAAATCTACAGCCTACAAATTGGATACTTTTTTTTAATTATTATTTGTTTTTCGTGACTTTTGATTAAATGGTTTGTAAAATAAGGATTTGTTTATTTGTATACATCTTATTTTCTTATTTGCTTTCATTAAACTATATAGTGTGTATACTAGAATTCATACTGAATTAAATTCATATGCTGTTTGTATTTATAATAAATTAAACGACTAATAATTTGATGTTAATTGTTAAATTGTAATAATATATCATAATATTACAGTTTTTACTGTATTAAAAAAAAAATTATGCCTTGGAGCCTTGGTGATCACAACCCCTCAGGATACTGTTTTGGAAAATGTCAGATTTGGGATTTTTGCATTCCGGCATTTGTTTTTAAATGATCCGGCAATAACAAGTGCATTGCATGGCGTGCATGTTAGAGAGGTTTGTGCAGATATATTTAAAGGTTGGGTTTTGCTATTGGCCCTCAGCCTCAACATATATATATATATATATATATATATATATATATATATATATATATACAGTATATATATATTTATATAGGCCTACAGTATATATATACACACTATATATATATATATATATATATATATATATATATATATATATATTCAGCTTTCTTTTCAAAATCTCTCTCAATGGTTGGTGGCGGTGTGAGTCAAAATGAGTCAAAAAGACAGTCAAGCATATATTTTTTTTCCTTTTCCATATCTACACTTAAAGCTAATGATATTTCTGATCAAAAGAGATCTCGGAGAGGTGGAGCTGCTAATACTAATCAGGATAGTGGGAGACAAGTAATGGGTGTTAGATCAGTCAGAATCACAAATCGATGTTATGGAAGAGCCAATGACATTTAAAGGTGAGAGAGAATATCACTGATGAACTAAATAATATTTGTAGCTATATACATGTAGTTAGGGCCGTACACAAACTTATGAGTTATGCTTTTATACTGTGCCGTCACCGCTTAGTGACATCACTATATGTTCGGGGTAAACTTAAAGGGATAGTTCACTTTGAAATGAATTTTTGATATGTTTTAGCTTATCTCAAGGGCATCCAAGATGTAGGTGTCTTTGTTACCGCAGTAGTTTCAATATTGATATTTGTAGGTCAAACCGTTCTTGTCTGTCAGTTATATAATGGAGGTCTATGGTCACCACCTCAAAGAGCATGCAGAGAGAAGTCCAAACTAAACATGATTTAATGACTCATCAATGCAAGTTCACATTGATGGCCAAAGACACGAAACGAGCGGTTTGTGTGAGAAAACGAACAGTATTTATATAGTTTTTACCTCTTGTAATCACAGCCACGTCTAAGTACTCTGAGGGCGAGGGCGCTTCCGTCTGCGCAAGTGCCGGAAAGCCCTGGAAGTGATCTCTCGCGCGTGTACGTGACTCATTGTTTACACAGAGATTTCAGAAGTGTTACCCTTCACTGTGAAGATCTAAACATATTTAGATATACAGGAAATTGCAATGGAAGATGATTTCGATATATCAACAGACACTTGGACGTGGCTGTTGGTTACAAGAGGTAAAAACAATATACTGTTCGTTTTCTCACATAAACCGCTCGTTTCATGTCTTAGGCCACCAATGTGTACTTACATTTACGAGTCATTAAATCATGTTTAATTTGGACTTCTCTGTGCATGCTCTTTGAGGTGGTGACCATAGACCTCCATTATATGACTGACAGACAAGAACGGTTTGACCTAAAAATATCAAAATTGAAAATACTGTGGAAACAAAGACACCTACATCTTGGATGCCCTTGAGGTCAGCTAAAACATATCAAAAATTAATTTCAAAGTGAACTATCCCTTTAATTTTGTCTGTTTGTTGTTCTTGACAGATTCTCCATGGAAAGTCTACATGGCTGATGTTAGCCCGACACTAGCCAGTTTGCTAGTAATTGGTCTAACGCCAGCAAGAACGTACCAGTTCAGGGTTTGTGCTGTCAATCAGGTGGGACGTGGACAGTACAGCGCTGAGACAAACAGGTAAACAGCAGTCACAAGCTAGCATCTTAATCTACATGCTTAGTATATGGCTAACTGGTTAAGTAAAGCTCTATTATAGATAAAACAAGATTAATGTTTTTGATCAGGCATTGAGGAAGGGGAACGGATCTTGCATGGCAATAGCATTGAACTGCAGGAGCAGTAACAGGCCCATGCTAATGAGCTCAACCCTGATTCCTTGATTGTAGCAACCCAATTTACAGGCAATCCCAAAATCCTTTCAATCCTGAGTGTTGTAACTTACATAGCCAGTCAAGCAGATTGGAACTGGTAATTTTATACACCAACTACTGCCATTTTTGTGTGTCCGACACGCGCACACACATCCTCAGTGAGTTAGAGAGAATGTTATTAAATGTGAGGACAAGATTTGAACCCTGCCAAAGAAAGGCTGATTGTAATTGAATTACATGAGAGCTTTCATCACTGCCTCTGATTGTGAGCTATTATGACACATAGGCAAAAAAAAAAAAAAAAAAAAACCAACCCTTCCATATCCAGGAATACTGTGAAGGTGTGAGAAATAGCATTTCTCAAAGCCAATTCCACACGGTGAAAGAATGTCAAATACAAGTTTGGCTGAAGGGAAGGACACTTGAGCACACACAGAGGCTACTGCGTTTTATGCTCTCTGTTTTGTTTTGTGAATTTTTATTCACGCATAAATCGGCACACATCACAATGAATGCATTCAAATCGCTCAAAGAGCTTAAAAGTCCTGGAAAGTTCAAATGGCTATTTTTCAAGCACTAATGCACATGCCAAGCACTCTTTGCTTAACGGCAGGAAGAAGGGCCTGCTCAATCACCAAGGACATGTTGAAAAAGCTTGTCATGCTGTTTTCTAGTTCTTAGCTTTCATTTGAAGCCAGTCTCCATTTAACTGACATTGGCAGCTTATATTCAATGGTAACAGTTGAGCCAAAGACTCCCTCTGCACTCATATGTGAAATGCTCAACTGCTCAGGTTGGATTGGTCCTGATATATAATAAATACTTAATACTAAAATAAGGCATTTTGTTTCAGGTATTAATGTGTAGTTTGCTCACTTTGAACCCTACAGACATAATCCAAATATTCAAATATTTTTAGTTCATATTTCAATTTTTCTGATCAATTTATACCACTCAAGTCACAAGGATTAGTTTAACAATCTCTTTTTGAATTTTTGAAGCGTAAAAGTGGTAGTTGTGTTGTTAATGGAGGGACAGAAAGCTCTCAGATTTCATTAAAAATATTTTCCGAAGATGAATGAAAGTCTTATGGGTTTGGAACAACATGAGGGAGAGTACCCTTTAAAGGGATACTCCACTTTTTTTGGAAATAGGCTAATTTTACAACTCACAGTTTCACCATTTTCAAATGCTTTCAGACAATTTTCAGATTTTCTTCAGAAACTGTCTGGTTACTGATATTCTTCTTAATACCAGAAAATCGGCTGAATGGATTCGAAAACGGTAAAACTCAAATGTTTAACTCTGGGGGAGTTGTAAAATGAGGCTATTTCCAAAAAAAAAAAAAAAAAAAAGTGGAGTATCCCTTTAACATTTAACTGACCTCATGAATCCATTGAAAAAAAATGGATTTGTACGGAAATCGTACAATTTAGGGTAATTTATCAAATCTTGATTGTGTGCTATTCACTCTGTTACCACAATGACACACTGTAAAAAATATTGTTGGTTTAACTTTGAACAATGAAGTAACCCGGTTGCCTTAAAATTTTAAGCTCATTGAAATGGAAAAATTGAGTTAATACAATAAAGGAGATTGATTTAATCACCAGAAACTCAAAATATCATGTTATCTGAACTACTTAAATTATTTAAGTTGATTTGACAAAAGAAAAAAATGTGATTACAAATCGCCCTGATGTGTAAAACAGTGATTTTGCTATAAAAACAAAGAAGTTTCATTGTTATTTTAGTTTTAACTTAAAGATAAATAGCTGGTTTTAAAAATAAGTTTTTGATTTACAAATACAATTTCCTTTACTGTATGTTTTGCATATTCCAAATCATTGTTTAAATGTAATTAAAACGTATCTTTCAAACTGAATCTTTCATTTAAAATGCTCAGTTAAAACAAGAGGAAGCGACGAAGGAGAGCGAGAGTGAGAAGATGAAGATGAACAGAAACACACAAAAAAAATCAAATATTGATGGAGAGGGCACTTATTAAAATTTGAGCACCTATCTGCTTTGGCCTCGTTTCCAATTAATGTCAGGATCATCATCAGTTATATGAAAAATTTAAATCTCTATTTCTTTTATTCTTCTTATTCATTTTTTGGCAAAGTACCATCAAAGGAATAGTATAATAACCCAGAATATGTACTAAAAAGTATTTCTTATTCCATTCAGGAGTGTTTCATATCTAGAAGTATGTCCAGCTAACTTTTTTATTGAATTTGTTTTGAATTTAACAAGAGCAAACTCAGCACTTATCCTTTGCATTTAATTAATAAACAATAATTAATGCCATTATGACTAACAATATAATGCCCAACCCCACACCTCCGGTACGGCGAAAGAAACAACGTGATAGACTAAAATAACCGCTTCTAAGCCTTTTAAATTGGCTTCGGATGATTATTGTTTATTTGGCAACACATCAATCAGACTTAGCAACTTTCCTACGAGATTGCTTGCTTGAGGCACTTTAGGCCTTGCTCACTTAATCAAGCTAATAACCTTTAAACCGCAGATTAGAGCGAAGGATTGTTTATCGCCTGCTCTGGGGATCTACAGTCTCTAGAATACTGCAGACAGACTTTGAGAGCTAAAGCCCACGGTATTGATCAAATCGAGAAATTAAAGGGTTCACTGATTTACACTAATGGGGTCAAGCTA
Organism: Pimephales promelas; assembly: GCF_016745375.1. Next base: position 806,725 of record NW_024121161.1, read on the forward strand.
AAACAGATCTTTCTGTTTCTACTGTACAGCATCTACTGTAATTGCGGATAGATAATTTTGATATGATATGAGCTGAAATAGCATGTTGTCACGTGTTAACATGCTTAATTTTCTCAATTTCGCACACATCACAGGAAACAAGAGGTGTTGGGAAGATTTTGGGATTTGTTAGTGCCATCCATGGTTTCTCAGGGGTCACATTTCCACCTGTTTAGCTCTTTGTAGCCAAATTAGAGAACCAAGGGAAGTTCAGGTTATTCCAGTGAACCCTGTTTACCCCAGCAGGGTCAGTTCTCAGTTACTCCTGCACTATTTTAGATCTTTTGGATAAACCAGAAAGATCAATTTCAATCTCTCCAAGACTACTGGATAAGCTCTGAAGGAAACTTTTAGCAACTATTGATGTCTCTGAGAAAACTCTCAGATAAGGATCTAAATATTTCTCTTTTATAATGCGATTTTTTATATGATGTTATCTCTCAGGCTGATGCTGCGAGAGGAACCGCCCAGTGCGCCTCCAAAAAACATTGTGGCGAGCGGCCGCACCAATCAGAGCATCATGGTCCAGTGGCAGCCGCCCCCAGAACCGCAGCTCAATGGAGTCCTGAGAGGCTATGTGCTCAGGTATGGCTTCAAAATTGTATTATTTCTGTATATTTTAAAGGGATAGTCCTCACAAAAATGTATCATTTCATTTACTTACACTCATGTCACTCCAAACTAGTGGGGAACGTAAAAGAAGATACTTTGTTTGTAACAAAACACTTGGTGTTGGTAACTAAACAGTTTCAGTTCCCATTGACTTCCATTGTATGGACAAAAAAGTACCGTACGAATAAATGCGAGTTGAAACATTTTTGTTACCAACATTCTTAAAAATATCCGAAGAAAGAAATGCCATAATGGTTTAATGATTTTTTTTTTTTAAAGAGGCCTCATATGCTCACCAAGGTTATTTCATTACAACAGTAATATTGTAAAACTTGACAATTCGAAATAACTTTTTACAATTTGAATAGATTTTAAAACGGATTTCCGGCATCATTACTCCAGTCTTCAGTGTCGCATGATCTATCAGAAATTGTTCTGATAGGCTGACTTTGTGTTCAAGAAACATTTTTTTTATATATTTTCAGTGTATTTTTTTTTTTTTTTAATTTTTGTGATATTTTTTATATTAGTTTTGATAAATAGAAAGGTTAAAGGAGTAGTTCACTTTTAAAAATAAAACTTTTGCTGATAATTTACTCACCCCCATGTCATCCAAGATGTCCATGTCATTCTTTCTTCAGTCGAAAAGAAATTAAGATTTTTGATGAAAACATTTCAGGATTTTTCTCCATATAATGGACTTCAATGGGAACCAAACGGTTCTAGGTCCCAAAGACAGTTTCAGTGCAAACTGCAAACTGTTCAAAAGGCTTTAAACGACTCCAGACGATGAATAAGGGTCTTATCAAGCGAAACGATCGCTCATTTAAAAAAAAAAATAACAGTTTAATAGAAGTTCAATACAAGTTTAAGTTTTATAAGCTCAAATGCTTGCCTTGCTCTGTTCTGTGATGCGCGTTTGTGACTCTCCTGTTTATAAAATGAACTAATCTTTTTTCGTGTCATTTAGTTCATTCAACGAACGAAATTAACGAGTTGACTCAGGAAAAGATTCGCTCATTTTGATGAACGAGTTCAAATAGGAGAGTCACGAACGCCCATCACAGAACAGAGCAAGGTGACCATTTGAGCTTATAAAACTTAAACTTTGTTTTTTTTTTTTTTTTTTTTTAAATGAGCGATCGTTTCGCTCGATAAGACCCTTATTCATCGTCTGGAATCGTTTTAAGCCATTTGAACAGTTTGCACTGAAACTGTCTTTTAGACCTTGAACCGTTTGGTTCCCATTAAAGTCCATTATATGGAGAAAAATCCTGGAATGTTTTCATCAAAAACCTTAATTTCTTTTCGACTGAAGAAAAAATGACATGGATATCTTGGATGACATGGGGGTGAGTAAATTACCAGCAAAAGTTTTTTTTAAAGTGAACTACTCCTTTAAGATAAACAGAGTTTTTTTTTTTTTTTTTTTTTACCATGAATTCCACTCTCAAACACAATTATTTTTAAAAAATAAGCTGAAATAATGCAAGCAGATGGCTTCAGTAATTCTCACAGTAGGTCTATCTTTAAAGGTTTATAAGTTACCGTTCAAAATAATTCACTTCCGGAACCCGACTGTTGCACTCTATAGACAAGTTTCCCGGGCACTTCCGGTTTACTTCCTGTTTCTGCCAAGAACATCCGGCGCAGGCTGAGTAGTGGTGTAAACACGGCTTTGGAATGGCAACATTCGACCGAAAATCTTGTTTAAAAATGGTGTTTTGACCATTCCGAATCCGAGTAAGGTAACATTATGGGCGGACAACATGTCGATATGGCCCAGCATCACAACATCTAAGATCTTTTCTTATTTTATTGATTCCATGGCGGTGGACGGGAATGCATTTAATAACCTGAACGGCTCAGAGGCGTTTCAGTACCTCCATTCCGTCAAAGTGGGCTGTGTACTTTTACACTTGGACAGTTTAATTTACCTAAAGGCCGATGTTCAATCAAGCCAGTCCGTTAACAATTCAGCGCCTAACGCCTGGGTTTTGGTTACCAAGACGGGAGATGTGTACCTGTATCGCCGATTCGCCGGATCTGGACGTTCCTGTACCCATGCAGCCGTTGTGCTTTGGAAGGTACGTTAGCCCATTATATGCTTGTATTAAGATGTTTGTATGTATCAGTGTGTTTATCTATAACAGAACACGAAGAGTAAAAAGTTATCCTCTAGCCTGCCTGCACGAAAAGCTTTAACCCTTAAGTCGACTGACGCTCTAGATCGCGCACCCCTTACATATCTATTAATAGCTTCAGAATGCATAAAGGTATTAACTTACTTTTTTTTTATGAAAAAGCTGACATTCATATGCGTAATAATGAGTAGACTGTGTTGACTTCCGCGAATGATATTTGATTGCAAATTTATAGCATTTTACCGCAAAACAGAGAAATGTTACTTCAGCCTATGTAATGATATATAATGCGGTTGGTGTGTGAACCAATCACAAACCAAAATAAAACAAACACTAGGAACGATTCTTTTAAACAGACCAACAAAAAAAAAAAAAAGAAAACTGTGTAATCCGCCTATGAAATGGGCAAATTTGCAACAAACCCTTTCTGGCTTTTGTTTATTTTATTTATTTTTATCAAACTGATTTATTTTATTATCTATATTATTTGCTTTTACTCATTTTTATATTACTCACTTATCACTTTATTAAATGTTATCTATTTATTTAATATTTAATTGTATTAAACATACAATTGATGTTAAACATTTGTAAAACATTGATGTTGATGGCTGCAGGCCCAGATCATTAATTGATTTGAAAAAGTAACAAAAACGCTCTACCTTCATCATACCCTTGTTATTTTGATTTACAAAATGTTGTTTCTAAAAGAAGTCAATTGTGCTGTGATGCTCAACATTATTTTTTTAAAAACCATTAACCATTATTTGAAAACCATTTTATTTTTATCTGTCTGCAGGTAGAAAATGCTGTCAAGGGAAGACTGATGTGCAGAATTGCTGAATGCCGGGACAAAAAGCAATACTGGGCAGCAAAAAAATCAGAGATGTGTCTATCCGAAGACACAGCAGAAATAATCTACTCAAATTGTCCATTTGTTATGGAAAAGGATTAATAAAAATTAATTTATTTCTTCTCAAAAAACAAATTGTTTATTGTCATGTGTCAATATTTACAATGCAAGAAAAAGAATAGCACTCACACACGTTTTTCTTAGTTAAAACTCTGTTTTGGCTTATCAATAATCATAACACCAGAAAGGGTACAATAACAATACATTTAAAGTGAGCAATCACCTTACTTGCTACACCTTTAGACACTTTAAAGTGCTTTGCCACATCCCCTACAAGGTTCAGTTTCACTATGGGAACAGGAATACTTGTTGCGAAAACGAATGGCAACATCGTTTTCACTAAAGTAAAAAAATATTATAGACGCAGTCCTGTGTACAGCCGTGAGGCATCATCATCCAGGAGCATATCAGCCACAGTCTGACCCAGAGCCTGCGTCGATTTGTTCATATGGTCCAACTTTGCCGCATAGCTGTGGTCAGTTTTTGTTAGGTCCTCCCATTGTGTTGCAGCATCTTTAAACTTCGGCTCGATGCACACTTCTAAAAGACAAACAGCATAAACTATAAATGTCACATATATACCCCCACTGACACAGGACAGAGACACATATCAACAGTCGAACTTATGCTGCAAACTTTTGCTAACCATAAAATATCAAGATACACTTACCATCCGATTGCGTGTCACTTGTGTTTCTGTTCTGTTTTGCTGGGGAGGTTTGCTCGTATATCCCAACTAAAGAACCAATGAAGTGATAAGAACAAACAAACAGTCTTTTGAGCGGATTCTTCACCTTCAAAGCCGCTAGCCACTTCCGAGATAATGATTAAACATTTGTTTTTGGTTTCTCATACAACGTATACGGGGGAGCACATCCACATTGGCGTCTTGTATGGTTGATTCATTCTCCTTCCGACCAAACATTCAGCAATCGCCACGAGTTGTTACAACCACGAACAGCACAATATGTCCCAAAGCCGTGTCGACGTGTAACACCATCCATAGTTTACTTTTTCTGCACGCTAACCAAAAAAAACAAGACGCTAACTCGCTAAGCGGAAGTGCTTGGCAGATACAACCGGAAGTCGTTGGCAGAGTGAGGGGCTAATGGCGGCCCGCCTATTTCACTCAGGAAACTTGTCTATAGGAGATGCTATGATATGTACAGCATAAGCTGTGCTTACTAATGCAAGCTTCACTACTGTTTTTTTTCTTTTTGTTTTTTCTTTCATAATTAAAGAAATGAAATGAAGCACCACTCACATTTTCTACAGATGCAATGCAAAAATCTAGTTGAAATTACGAGTGTGCGTGTTTGTGTTAAAGGTTCACAATCAACTTCCAAAAAAAAACATCGTTCTCTTTCTCTCCCCCTCCCACTCAGGTATAGATTGGCGGGTTTGCCTGGCGAGTTTCAGCTGAAGAACATCACCAGTGCAGAGATTAATTACTGTCTGATTGGAGAGCTCATCATCTGGACGCAGTATGAGATCCAAGTGGCTGCCTACACAGGAGCGGGCCTGGGGGTGTACAGCCAGTCTGTCATTGAATACACACTGCAAGGAGGTTAGACAATCACACGCACGCAAACAAACAGAAACAATGCCTCATCAGTCTGAGCAAACCCTTGATATTTCCAATCTTTTAGGGTGCGCACGTGTCCAAAAGATCCTCTTCCTCATTAAGCTACCCGATATCATAGAGTAACCATGGGAACCGTAAAATCCATTAGCTGGCTTTACTGCACAGATCGGCCATCTGAAAGATTATTTCTAAGAGGAGTAAATTTATGGACTCTGGGCAAACAGTGACCGTAGCCCATTAATTAATCTAATTTGCTTTATGTGCGTGAATTTGTGTGTGCGCGGAAGTGTGGGAGTGTTCTGAGATCGTTGGGCCGTGATTATTCATATTATTTAACGTCAGGCTAATGATACTCCTGCAGAGATTAAGAGACCCCGTGTCCGCAGGAAAAGAGTCTTCTCGTAGAGACTGGAACAAGCGCTTTTGGTTAGAGGCGGTTTTTATGTCCCAGTTCAGATTACTGGACACTCTAATGTAACCTTGCGTGATTGTGTTTGAAATGAAAAGGGCAGCAGGACGAATCGGAGTGCCCAATCCAATTGAGCAATATCTAATCTGTACTCAACTTGCCAGGCCTGACCTTAAAGGGGCCATCTTAAGCACATTAAAGGGTAACTAAACCCCTGGTCAGAGCCTGACTCCACCCACTAGCAATATTTGAAAAATGCTGAAAAAATGGGCAGACCCCAGCGGGGCTAGGGGGCGTGCACCTGAGACCCGCCGTGAGTGACAGCTGCTGTCAGACTCTAAAATAGAGCGAGACTAGTCTGGAGTGACTCAATAGCTGCCTTTGCAACAGAGCGGCCATTTGAAGTCGAGGACTTTTCTCCCTCACCTTCACCTTCACCTGAAGTGGATGAGGGTGAATTGTATACACAGGGCCAAATCCATTCGAGCTGCTGGCTCAAACTGCGGTCTTAACTCCCGCATCGCGACCGGCATCTGATGAGTTATGTCGTCGAGTTGATCTCAATAAGCGCACGCTATTGATATTATGCCGCTATATGAAAAAATCCAGCAAAATGCACCGGCTCGTTTGTCGACCCTAGAGGATTAACTTTATCCTAACCATAAATTGTGATTAAAATATCCATGATCACTCACATCAAGACGCCGCTGCGGTGGAGGAGTCCATGCAGGACGAGCAGTGTTTGGCACTGCGTGTGCAGCTGTGTGGAGAAGCCATGTCCACCTCTATTCCGTTACTATCCTGATCACTGTACTAAACACTGATAAATCTATGCTAACTTGAAGCTATCCTAACTGTACTATGCTACTAGCTACACAAAATAATCTAAATTATCTATATAATGCTATGCTAAATAGATGCAACAATACTCTATCCTGGTCGTTTTCAAAAATAATCTAAATAACTATATAAATGCTATGCTAACTAGATGCTATTATATGCTATAGTATCCTGATCGTTTTCAATATTCATAAATCCAACTCCTGACTCGCTACAGTAGTTTTGACGGAACCAGATGCTTTTATACCAGGGGCTGCCAAGGGCGTGGTGAGCTCGCACCAAGGGTGTGACAGAGTGCGTCTGAGAGTTCGCTACGTCAGCAAGTACCCCTACTGCAGGAGCTTTCCGTTTAACCTGAAGAGGGCAGCACTCAGACGTTTTTACACCATATATTTGAAAATCAAAACACTTTATACTCAATTGTCAAAAAATGTACTCGAATCAATGAACAGCATTTATGAAGCTCCATTCTTACAGATCATTAACTAAAAAAAGTTGTTTTGGTGTTTAGTTACCCTTTAAGTGTAAGCGGCATTGAGTCTTTATGGAAATATGATCTTGTTCTTTCCACTTCCCGCTCAGGCCTGCTGCATAGCGACGATAGGCTACAAAAAGGCTTTGGATACAGACTGTATTTCATGTGTATTTGTATGTGATTATCGGTGCTGCTATGAATGATCATTTGAAATGTAGAGCAGGCTATGTATAGGAATGGGGGCTTTGGGTGGGTGTTTAAATTCAGAATTCAGGTAGTCATGACAGATATGGTCTCGATATGGACCCAGACTTTTGACTATCATCATCTTTTCTGTCTGTCCTAAAGCAATTTAGCAAAAAAAAAAAAAATAAAAAAGTGTCGGATATTCTATTGTGGTCATCAATAATTAGTTTACTTGCTAAGAAGTGTCTTAAAGTTCTCCTGTAGACGATTTTATCCATTAAAAAATTACATTTTTAAATGATTTTTCCTTGAGAAGAAATGTTCTTAATGCCTTAAAGGAGTAGTTCACTTTTAAAAAAAAAACTTTTGCTGATAATTTACTCACCCCCATGTCATCCAAGATGTCCATGTCTTTCTTTCTTCAGCTGGAAAGAAATTAAGTTTTTTGATGAAAACATTCCAGGATTTTTCTCCATATAATGGACTTCAATGGGAACCAAACGGTTCAAGATCCAAAAGACAGGTTCAGTGCAAACTGCAAACTGTTCAAAGGGCTTTAAACGATTTCAGACGATGAATAAGGGTCTTATCAAGTGAAACAATCGCTCATTTAAAAAAAAATATAACACAGTTTAAGTTTTATAAGCTCAAATGGTCGCCTTGCTCTGTTCTGTGATGCGTGTTTGTGACTCTCCTGTTCGAACTCGTTCATCAAAATGAACTAATCTTTTTTTTGTGTCATTTGGTTCATTCAATGAACGAAATGAATGAGTTGACTCGGGAAAAGATTTGTTCATTTGAGTCAAAGATTTGTTGGACCTTGAACCGTTTGGTTCCCATTGAAGTCCATTATATGGAGAAAGTCCTGGAATGTTTTCATCAAAAAACTTTGAACTCTGAACATTGAACTCTGTCATAGAAACTATGTATAAACCTTAAATAAACAATTTAATAATCATTAAAAAAGGAATTTATACTTGTATGATATTACGCTGTACCCACGTTGGACCAGCGGTTTGGAAAATAGATAAATGGATGATTCAGCTGCGGGCGCCATCTTCTGGTTAGATGGCATGTGACTCTCACAGTGCATTATGGGTATTCTCTAGCCGTTGAACGAACATCGGTTGTACACTCGTCATTGCGGTGCATTGTGGGATTGAATGAGTGTACTCGATAACATCCACTATGGTTTCGGACACTTCTACGAATTCCTGTCCCCTCAAATAGTGCCCAATTTATGGGTATAGAGGGCGATTTCAGACACAGACTATGTTTGTAAATTTTCGAAATATTTCATTAACAAATTGTCTCCGACTGCGCAGTCCCCACAGCGCCCCCACAAGACGTGGATGCCGTTGCGCTCAACTCCACCACCATCAAATTCACCTGGACACCACCACCCCAGCAGTTCATCAACGGCATCAACCAGGGATACAAGGTAATAGTGGAGAGGGAGAAAGATGTCAGTGTATGAGAGAAAGAGAGACACTGGCTCACATGCTCTGTTAGAGGTAAAATATTCAATTAAATTTGCCTGGCATGTTTATTGTCTTCGGGGAGAGTGTATCCATGATTGATTGGCCAAATGCCTGCGAAAACAGCAGCTTTAAATTCATACAAATAAAACAAGAGTAGTTAAAACCTAACAATTTTATCACTTGTTGTTATTTCGCATCTCTCTCACAGCTGCTGGTGTGGCCCGAACACTGTCCGGAATGCATTACCATGGTGACCATTGCCCCCGAGTTCCACGGGTCACGTCACTATGGTTACGTTAGCAATTTAAGAAAGTTCACGTGGTATGAGACGGCGGTGCTGTGCTTTACCACGCCTGGCGATGGGCCTGCTAGCACACCACAGCTCATCCAGACACATGCTGACAGTGAGTACACACACAAACACATGGACGCCAACACTACAAAAAAAGACGTTTTGGCGACGTTCACACTGTCAGTCAAATGCACAGCTTTTTTTGCACTGTCATATCCACCGTTTTCAAAATATGTCTATATTTAAATGTCTAGCATTGTTTCGGCAGCGACTTTCTGCATGTTTCTTATAACAACGTCTGACGTTTCCATTTTACGTGCCGTGGGATTTCCAGAAAAAGATAGCTTGAAACTGATTTGTAAAAATTGCATCTCATGTGATTTTTTTTTTTTTTTCACACTAGCTAAATCTGATCTGATTTCAATCAGATATGCACAAAAATTGAAAGTCTGAACATAGCCTTTGACTAAAACATCTAAATATCGGTATTTCAGTAACACTTTACAGCAAGGTTTCATTTGTTAACATTAGTTAACATTTTAGTTAATGCAGACACCACTTGAACACGAGCGAACAATGAACAATTGCATGTTATTAAGAAATAATAGCAATGGTAAATAGATCCTATAAAAATATATTGTTCATTGTTCATGTTCATTTACTCATAATTTACTCATCCCCATGTCACCCAAGATGTCCATGTCTTTCTTTCTTCAGTCGAAAAGAAATGAAGGTTTTTGATGAAAACATTCCAGCATTTTTCTCCATATAATGGACTTCAATGGGAACCAAATGGTTCAAGGTCCAAAAGACAGTTTCAGTACAAACAGCAAACTGTTCAAAGGGCTTTAAACGATTCCAGACGATGAATAAGGGTCTTATCAAGCGAAACAATCGCTCATTTAAAAAAAAGAACAAAGTTTAAGTTTTATAAACTCAAATGGTCACCTTGCTCTGTTCTGTGATGCGCATTGGTGACTCTCCTGTTCATCAAAATGAACAAATCTTTTCTCAAGATTTGTCATCTCGAACAAGTCATCTCGTTCATTTCATTCGTTGAATGAACCAAATGACACGAAAAAAGATTCGTTCATTTTGATAAACAAGTTCGAACAGGAGAGTCACGAATGTGCGTCACAGAACCGAGCAAGGCGACCATTTGAGCTTATAAAACTTAAACTTTGTTATTTATTTTTTAAACGAGCGATCGTTTCGCTTGATAAAACCCTTAATCGTCGTCTGGAATCGTTTAAAGCCCTTTGAACAGTTTGCACTGAAACTGTCTTTTGGACCTTGAACCGTTTGGATCCCATTGAAGTCCAATAAATGGAGAAAAATCCTGGAATGTTTTCATCAAAAACCTTAATTTCTTGTCGACTGAAGAAAGAAAGACATGGATATCTTGGATGACATGGGGGTGAGTAAATTATCTGCAACATTTTTTTTTTTAAATTGAACTACTCTATTGAACTACTAATGTTAAAAATTAGACTATTGTGAAGTGTGACCAGTATTTAATTGCCTTTTGATTGATTGGGTCCCATAAGAAAGAAAATATACAAATAGGATCTTGATTAATATCTCAATTGTTTTTCCAAATTTGAGGTTTTTGCCTAAATAGTACAGTGTAATCACTCATACGTCTCCTCTAGAGCTTCAACATTTTCAAAAACTGTGCTCCGATGGCTCTTATTGCTCTTCAGATTCTTTCAAGACTATCTGAATGATTCCGTCCACATTAATGTTATATACAGGTACTGCTGGTCAGAAATAGTGTCATTAGTTTCTGCTATCGACTTTAGCAGAAAACCAAGTTGATACTTCAATAAAAAATAAATAAAAAGAACTGAGAGCTCTATTACATCTCCTGAGCAACCTCTAAGCAATAAACGTGTCCTCTGGGATAAAATGTTTTGCTTGCACTCCTGACATGTAAAATCATATTTCACACTCTTGCAGATACCCACACACTCTTACAGACAGTCTGTCAGTATTTAATTGGAGACAATTGACTAACAGTACGCTCTTTACTTGAAAACTGTCCAGCAGGCTTTGAGAAAGAGATCTCTCGGCAAAAACAAGCCTGTTTGTCTGACATTTCACCAAAATCAATACGGAGGATAAATTTGGCCCTTTCGCTATGCATGCCGCAATTTGCCACGTAATTGTGCTTTTCACTTCGCCATTGATTAGTCTTTTCACTGAATGTATATTGGCCACCCAAGCGCTGTTTTCGCGTCATGCCACAGGCACGTAGAATCAGCCTTCACTAACCTGCAATTATTGAAGCAGGATCACTCCTCTTAGTCAATGCACGTGTGCTCGCTATTGATTGTCCCACCATGCATGTATATACGCTTGGAAATGTGTGTGAATGCATGTGCAGCTGTTAACAGACAATGTAATTTTCATCAGATGATAACAGCATGTGGTCTTATTTACACGGTTAAGCCACAGGAGCTTGTTTCCCATGAATAGCTCAATCACACAAACAGGTTAGACACACAAACTGTTGTGCACAATGGTCTCGCTCTCTTATCTCTCGGCTTATTTGTGCTAGAAAGACTTAGCGGCGTGCTCGTGCAAGCATAATGTGGGAAATTCATTTCGTTTGGTCTTTTTGATGAAATTTTTAGGTTTAATTTTCCAAGGATTGGAATGGAAACCAAATTAATCAAAGTTTTTAAAACCAAGGAGGTCTGAAATACCTGCCGAAAGCTATCCGTTAGCATTAGCTAAATGAGTGTGCATCAAGTGTTCCTATTCCTAAGCTAAATTACAATAAATGAGATTTAAATTAAATTTAGTCGTTTTATAAGCTTTTGTCATTTTTATTAGTTTTTTTAATATTTAGTTTAAAAAAAAACATTTAATACTTCAACTTAATTATTTCAGCTAGTCGACAAATGGCAATTAATACTAGTTACATTTTTGCATCTACACTGTAAAAATTAATACGCTTTATCTAATCAAGAAAATTGTGGTAACAGATTACAAGCAATATTATTATTTAAATTGAACTAATTAGAATTGAGTAATAATTAATCAAATTATTCCTTAAAAGTTAACCATTTAAAATGAGTAAAGTTTACACCAAAAAAATCAACAAAAATATCTGAATAACAGACAGACTCTTTATTTTATATTGCCAACATTGAAGACACTTGATGTTAACAAGCAGAATCACTGAAGGAAACACCTAAAACAAACACCGATCACCATAATGACGACTTAAATGTAAGTTTTACTCATTTTAAATGGTTTACTTTTAAGGAATTAATTTGAATAATTATTACTCAATTCTAATTTGTTAAATTGAATTAAGAATATTGCTTGTAATCTGTTTCCCCAATTTTTTGATTAGATAAAGCGCATTCATTTTTACAGTGTAATTTCTGTGTTATTTTATTCTTTTTTTAGCTTTATTTAAATGATCAAAACAAATAATTGTTTTAGTTTAAGTTAACACTAACAACAATCAACTCCTATTTTGAAATCTCCATTTATAGAGAAAAATGCTTTTTGAACCCATGTGGTGTATTTATAGCATTTACTAGCGACTATGCTAACAGCTAAACCTTGACCTCTTAGTCAAAATGAGCGACACTTTCACAAAAAAAAGTCTTGCGTTCTCATAAGCACGTGATTGATTAACCTGTCAGTCTAGCAGTGTGGGTCATGAGGGTTTGACACACGCATGTTAGGTCTAATGAGATTGCAGCCTTATTCGCACACATTAACCACTGCGCTTTTCAGGCAACTGTCATGTTCGCCTGTCAGATGGATTGTCTTGCAGGTTGTGTATGCATGATTGATTAACCACTAAATGACTGCTAACTTGTGTGGGTAATTGCCAGCAAACACGTAATTTGCTTTCGCCTGTTTGCATTTGTGATGCAACGGTTCCACATCAACAAGCTCTTCGTTGGGAGTATTATGGTCTTGCGGACTGAGGTTGCAGGGTAATCCTTTAACATGAGTGGGTTTTAAAGTAGTGCCCAATAAATAATAAGCTTTATTCCACTCACGCATTCACACACACACACGTTTGAGGTCAGAGCATCGACAAAAATAATTTTGCTGGTTTTAAAGGGAAAACGTTAGATTAAAAAAGTACAATTCATCTGTTTAGGTGTAAATATGACATTATATAACATGTAATTTACACTGTAACTTTATAACTTACAAAACACAGGAGATGTGAGGGAACAATCTTTATTAACCGAAGAACACACAGGAGAAAAAAACAAAGCTACAACACTTAAAAGAGTAGTTCACTTTTTAAAAAACTTTTGCTGATAATTTACTCACCTCCATGTCATCCAAGATGTCCATGTCTTTCTTTCTTCAGTCGAAAAGAAATTAAAGTTTTTGATGAAAACGTTCCAGGATTTTTCTCCATATAATGGACTTCAATGGGAGCCAAACGGTTCAAGGTCCAAAAGACAGTTTCAGTGCAAACTGTTCAAAGGGCTTTAAACGATTCCAGACGACGATTAAGGGTTTTATCAAGCGAAACGATCGCTCGTTTAAAAAATAAATAACAAAGTTTAAGTTTTATAAGCTCAAATGGTCGCCTTGCTCGGTTCTGTGACGCACATTCGTGACTCTCCTGTTCGAACTTGTTTATCAAAATGAACGAATCTTTTTTCGTGTCATTTGGTTCATTCAACGAATGAAATGAACGAGATGACTTGTTCGAGATGACAAATCTTGAGAAAAGATTTGTTCATTTTGATGAACAGGAGAGTCACGAATGCGCATCACAGAACAGAGCAAGGTGACCATTTGAGCTTATAAAACTTAAACTTTGTTCTTTTTTTTAAATGAGCGATTGTTTCGCTTGATAAGACCCTTATTCATCGTCTGGAATCGTTTAAAGCCATTTGAACAGTTTGCACTGAAACTGTCTTTTGGACCTTGAACCGTTTGGTTCCCAATGAAGTCCATTATATGGAGAAAAATGTTTTCATAAAAACCTTCTTTTCGACTGAAGAAAGAATGACATGGACATCTTGGATGACATGGGGGTGAGTAAATTATTAGCAAAATTTGAAAAAAAAAAAAAAAGTGAACTACTCCTTTAAACACTGACGAGACCGAACAATTAAATAAAAAAAAGAACTACATACTTTATGAAGAGTAATCAACATAAACCAGAACATGTGCAGGAACTAACTAACAAGCAGGGAAACACGGTGAAAATGAAACCAAAGTAGAACTTAACTGAATATGTTACATGTATAATATAATATAATATTTACGTTTACCAGGGAAAGTGTGTCTATTAACATGCAGTAACATCGCTGAGTGAACCTTTACCTTTATGTTATGTGTGTGGTAGAACCGGGCCCCGTGACTCAAGTGAGCTTCACTGAGATCTTGGACACATCTCTGAGGATCAGCTGGCAGGAACCAGAAGACAAGAATGGCATTATCACAGGTGAACAGGCTCAATCATCCAATCACAGCTACAGCTCACCCACCAATCCACAGGAACTCTCACTAATCTTTCCAACGCTGCATTGGAAGGTGTCCTAGGGATTGACTTTTATTAAATCCTTTTTGTTGTTGTTGTTTTATTAAGATCACTAAAAGTTTAAAAAGTTTTATTAAGAACTTTTTTTAGTTTCCAGGTACCTTTCATGCATTGGTTTTATTATTTTACCCCTTTCCCAAACCTCGAATTTCAATATTAAATTATGAAAAAAAAACATCATAAAATGTTTTAAATATTTTATTAAAAAGATATATTTCATTTTAAACATTTAACATTTATCATCTAAACAAACATTAATTGTTTTTTAATATACAATTTTTTTTTTTAAATACCTGTTTTACTGTCATGTTACATATTAGTAAGTATAGTTAGTTGCGTTACTCCTCTACTTTTAGTTAATTACTCCACAACAGTGCTCTGAAATTGGTTGCATTCATCTTACATTAGTCTTAAAAATTAGTAATTTATATTTTTTCTTCAAGATTTGTCATAACGTTTTCTTGAAATTAGTTACATAAAAAGGTAAATTGGTCTAATTTGAATGTTAAAAGTAAGAACTAACTGCTAGTTCGTAAGACAGTCTAAACTCAATGAAATTCCATAAAGAGTTATAGGAGAAGGTCACTGCCTATGTAGTCCTCAAGCAGTGAGGTGGTTCACTTAGCCTACATTTCTCTTTCTCGTCCTCTCTTTTCCACCTCTCCATAGGTTACGTCTTGTGTTGGGAGGAGGACGGTCAGAACGAAACCCGCGTGTCTCAGACTCTATCCAACTCCACGCTGGCGTATAAAGTGACCGGGCTCACTTCACTCACCACGTACACTCTGCAGGTCGCTGCCGTAACACAGGCCGGCACCGGCACTGCCACCTCATCGGCCATCTCAACAGGACTGCCGCCAGGTCTCCACACTCCCAAACAAACACACACTTCAATGCTAGCATCACTTCAATGCATCAAATTCTCTCTCGGGGATCCGTGATAGTCACCATGTTGAAACTCTAAAGGAAATTCAGCCCATGAACCAGGATGCCGCAGTGGGGAGCATATTTCACATAGACCAGCAATCCGAGACACAGTCAGTAAGACTGTAATACATCACATAGAGTCAGTAAGAAGCTCTTGGGGCCGCTGTGTGTGTGTGTGCGAGAGAACATGAAATAAATGATGATGACCAAAAGCCAAGCTACACTCATTATCTCCCACTGATATGCTGTTGAGTCAGGAGAGAACGAGCTTTATCTACTGTTGAATGAGCCACCGTGAACCACCCAAATATCATTATCAATCCATTTAATTACCAATTAATCATATACCCAAACACAATGCGCACTGGTGTACACAAAAGCTAATCGACTCTGAAGTGAGTTATGGGCCCATTTACAGGAGTTTTCTTTGAAGGATAATGAAGACACAGGATGGAGAAAACTGAACAGAAAATGTCGAAATGTTTCAATTAGAGCAGCTTGTGAGTGACATAAATATGTTTTGTTGTGTTGGTAAACAGAGCTACCTGGTGCTCCCTCCAATCTGATCATCGCTAACATCAGTCCCCGCTCCGCCACCATAAAGTTCCTCCCCGGCAGTGACGGCAAAACTGCCATCTCCAAATGGATCGTAGAAGGACAGGTGTGTAGGCGTGTGTGTGTGTCTGTCAAATTTAGTTAACTTTTAGCTAACTGGCTAACTTTCCCACAAACGGCTAATGTTTACAGGATAGCTAACTTCGCTATCTCTGTACAAAGTTGTTAAAGGAGAACTCCAGCGCAAAATGAACCTTTGGTCTAATAAAACATCGGTACCTAGTCAATCGTTCTCTGAGATTTGTTTTCATGATGATCGAATATAAAGAGTTGTATCTCTAAAAATGGTTTAGCGTATAATGCTAGTAATGGGGGCATATAATAAGTAAAAAGAAATCGCTAGTTTATACCACTAACAAGGCTCAAAATAGCCCCACACTAACGCAGTAACATAATGAGGGTCCATACATGCAAAACGAAGCATTGAAAACTTTGTAAGTGTACAGACGTTTAATAAGAAGATATTTTATGAAGACAGTGCACTTCGTGTATACAGACAGGAGCCATCTAAGAAAATAGTCTCTAAGTCAAACCACGAACGCCGTTCATACAGCTCAGAAGTTCGCTGAACTTATTTTTTACAGTCTATTTGAACTTCATACAGTTCAGCTCACTCAGCATGACATTTGTGGTTTGACTTGTCATGACTGTTTTCCAAGATGGCTCCTGTCTGTATAAACTATGGTATAAACAAAGTAAACTGTCTTTATCTTCTTATTAAAGAGTAACTAAACACTAAACCAACTTTTTTTAGTTAATGATCTGTAAGAATGGATCTTTGTTAAAACCAGTCATTGATTCGAGTAACTTTTTTGACATTTGTTTATAAAGTGTTCTATTTCTACAATATATAGTGTAAAAACATCTTAGTGCTGCCCTCTTCAGGTTGAACGGTGGCTACTGCAGTTGAATTTTCCTATTGGATGTTCCGCACTTCGCGACGTACCCAGGTTTCAGCTCAACACGCGAGCTACGCCCTTGGCAGTATAAAAACTATCTTGTGTCGTCAAAACCACTGTAGGGAGTCAGGAATTGGAATTGTGAGTATTGAAAACGATCAGGATAGAGTGTTTTAGCATCTATTTCGTCCCTTCTACTGTATCTCTGCTGGGGTCTGCCCACTTGTTCAGCATTTTCAAATATTGCCAGTGGGTGGAGTCAGGTTACCCTTTAAACGGTCTGTACACTTACAAAGTTCTCAATGCTTCGTTTTGCATGTATGGACCCTCATTATGTTACTGTGTTAGTGGTATAAACTAGCGATTTCTTTTTACTTAATATATGCCCCCATTACAAGCATTATACGCTAACACAGTTTTTAGAGATAAAACTCTTTACATTTGATCATCATGAAAACAAATCTCAGAGAACGGTTGACTATGTACCAATGTTTTATTACACCAAAGGTTCATTTTGCGCCGGAATTCTCCTTTAACTTTGCCACAGATATCAGAATTCTGTCAGCTGAACCAATGGTTAACTGTGCTACAGTTTTTCCTTTCGGCAAAAGTATAAATAAAAAAATGGTTATATTATTCATGTATTGTAGCTTCTGGTGGGAAATGGGATGCCATGTTAATTTTCTCTCTTCAAAATAGTTTACTTTGCTGTAAATGACACTTTTGTCTCTCCAAAATGGTCAACTTTCCCATGAATGTCAATATTTTGTCTACGCAGTTGGTCAAATGGCACTGTGACACTTGTATTTGAAAATTGGTTAACTATCACTTATTGTCTCTCTCCAAAATGGTTAACTTTGCTGTAAATTACATTTGTTTTTTATGCAAATATAGACAAAAAAAGTATAATGTCGCAAATGTCAAATTTTAGGGCTGTGGAATGGTTCACTTTGCCACAAATGGCAATTTTGCTTCTGCAAAATGATAAAAATTTTGCATTGAAGGGTTTTTTTTTTTCTCTGAAATAATGTTTCCTATGCCACAAATTGCTGTTTTCCCTGCCAAATAAGTAACTTTGCGACGAATGGCAATAGTCCTTCCGTTTCCACATTCTGCAATTTTCTTTCTGCCAAGACTGCTTTGTGGAATATGACTCTTCAGTGTATGTGCTCATATGTATAAGTTTGTGTGTATTTGTGGGTGTGTGTTATGCCCTTGTCTGGCAGGCTGTGCTCCAGTGAAGATGCTGTTGTCTGACAGGTACTTTATCTCCAGGGAGAAACAGGCTTGCTCTTGCACTAAAACATCTTCCCCTGGAGAAAACGCGCACACACACACACAAGCACACATGCGCACACACTGTATGTGACACAGTACGAGATGGCTAAGGAGATGTCATGCACCGTGTCTCCCCTGCCCTTTAGGTGTGGTGTGGTTTGTGTGTGTGAGCATATGTGTTAAGCTCCTCTTGGATGGCGTCCAATGCTGTGCAGCGTGAAGAGAAAAACTCCTCCTAATGAGATCCCTCCCTTCCCCCCTCCGTTTTCTCCGTTCTCCGTCCTTTAATACTGTTTAATCGAGGGAGAGCAGGAGGGAGGGAGGAGAGAAGAGAGAGGAGAAGATTAGAGGTACTGAGGTGGCACTAATGGGGTCTTAAGTCTATGGGTTAGAAATCAGCTTGTGTTGGTGTGTTTTTTTACAGCTGACTTCTTCACAGCTGTATCCGGGACCAGGCCCGGTTGCTGATTTCGATTCCCTTTGTAATCTTCTCACCTTCCCTCTGCTCGAGCAGGGCTGCACAAAACACGCTGTGTAGATATGGTGTTTTCATGGAGTCCAAGTGCTAGGTGATTCAACATGGGTTATAATATTTAAAGGGACATAGCTTGGAAAACTGCATTTTTCTTCCTCTCTCCTCAGTGCTCCCAGATCATTGGTTAATATTAAAGGAGTAGTTAACTTTTCAAAAAAACATTTGCTGATAATTTACTCACCCCCATGCCATCCAAAATGTCCATGTCTTTCTTTCTTCAGTCGAAAATATTTTTTTTGATGAAAACATGCACTTCAGTGGGAACCAAACGGTTCGAGGTCCAAAAGACAGTTTCAGTTCAAACTGCAAACTGTTTTAAGGGCTTTAAACGATTTCAGACGATAAATAAGTGTCTTATCAAGCGAAACGATCACTCATTTAAAAAAAAAAAAAAAGTGACATGTGCTCAAAAGTTTTATAAGCTCAAATGGTCGCTCTGTTCTGTGATGCACGTTTGTGACTCTCCTGTTCGAACTCGTTTATCAAAATGAACAAATCTTTTTCTGAGTCATTTGGTTCATTCAACGAACGAAACTAACGAATTTGTTTCGCAAATGGTTAAACATTTAAATTTAGCGCCAGATGATTCCACCATGCACTCTATTTACTCTTATAATAATACTATAGTCATTTAAATTAAGAAATGGTACAATAAATTACCTTTCCGAATCAGAAAAGACATACATTTCGATTATGGAATGTTATAATCATCATGTTTATTCAAAATTAAGAGCAGCTGCGTTGATTGTCAGTCGTTGTCATGGAGAAATCCTGTAAAAACTCTGTAACTGCAGAGCCATCGCCGACGACTGATGACGAATCGGGTTGTTCCATTTCACAGGGGAATATTTCAACTCCTTGGCCCTTTGAACCCTTTTTAAGGGCCCTTTTAAGGGCCAAGTGGTACACTCAAAAACAAGGGGTAGGGCCAAAAGGTGAATTGGGATTGAGACTTAATTTCTGCCAACAAAACAACAACAACAACATCAGAATATATAATTGTTGCCCCTATTATGAGAGGAAAATGGGTCCAGTGTTGTATTGGTATCCATTAACTTGCATTATATAGACAGAAAACTCCTTCAAATGTACAGATTTTGTGTTTCCCAAAAGAAGGAAAGTCACACAGGTTTGGAATGGTGAGTAAATGGTGACAGAATTTACATTTTTGGGTTTTAAACTGTCCATTTAAACTCCCTAGTCCATCCCGATGAATGATGTGTGAACTGTGAGATTGGTCAATCATATCAGAACTCATTTACATATGGAAATGTGAAAGGTGCAGTAGCCAAAAACAATCAGAGGCTCAGCGAGAGGACTGTTTTGTGTGAAAGAGCCCTTGACTAACAGTATAAGTGAACTTAAGGGGGAAATTGAAACGCTTTCGAAGTGAAAAATATGGGCCCTTTTAAGTATTTTGACAGTTTATACATGATAATGATAGGAAAGAGCTAACCGCATGATATTAATCACAGGTTGCTCTATGAATAAATGGAAGCAGCTCTCAGGGAAGTCCTAGAGGAGACGTGAGTCACGTGATTTTGACATGTTTGAAATGATAAGCCGTTTTTGTTTGCAAATAATGACTGGTTACATTACCCGGTGTCTCTTTGTAGCATTTTTTTTCATGTTGTGGATCTGCTTTTTAATTAGCTCATTACCTCATTAAGGTCAAGGTGGTTAAAAAAACAAGCACTTTACGGCTCTCGCGTGTCATTGTGGAGACCCTATGGCAACTTGCTTTTGATTCGTGGAAAAAATGGAAAACAACAGCCCTGATATGGATGGAGTGTGCGCTGCAGGCAGCTTGGTTTGGTTTGCTGTTGCTTTTCACTGTCTGTCTAAAGTTTTCCTATCATCAGCTCTGACTGCTGAATCTGACTCTCAGTATATTTAAAATGACACTGGAGGAATGAGGAATGCAGGATGTGTAATAACACAGTATGGGGTACCTGAATTTGCCCTTATTTGCTGTATACATCATGTGAAACCTAATATGAACTAGAACCAATCTCAATTTTAACATCTCATTTGTTGACTGTCATGTTGATGTCAGTTTACTACTAATAGTTAAGGCATTTTAACATAGAACTGGATGAAAATATCTCTGGGCTCTGACTTCCTTGCAACACAACGTATTGCTATAGCATTGTAGTGTAAAATAAAAAATCGAGTATTTAATAAAAATAATTAATTATACATTTATTTACAGAGCTGCAATAAAATTGACTAAAATGGGAAATTAACAGTTTTATGTATTATTTTTAATAAAATATTTTTTATTAAATGTTACTAAATATTTTAATACAAATTAAATAAATCAATAAAGAAATGTATTACTATAGCAATACTACTGTACTGTAAAATAAAAAAGTATATAATAATAATATTTATTATTATTATTATTATTATTGAAATTAAATAAACAAGGAAATATATTACTATAGTAATACTATTAAAAAGTAAAATATAAAACAAATCTATAATTGTAATGACTAAAGTTGTAAAATATACATTTTTATTTATTATTATTATTAAAATATTTGTATTAAATTGTGTTGACTATTATAATACAAATTAAATATACCAATTAAGAAATGTATAACTATAGCAATACTATTTCACTGTAAAATAAAAAAAGTATATAATAATAATATTTATTATTATTATTATTATTATTAAAATTAAATAAACAGGGAAATATATTACTATAGTAATACTATTAAAAAGTAAAATATAAAAAAAATCTATAATTATAATGACTAAAGTTGTAAAATATACATTTTTATTTATTTTATATTATTAAAATATTTGTATTAAATTGTGTTGACTATTATAATACAAATTAAATATACCAATTAAGAAATGTATAACTATAGCAATACTATTTCACTGTAAAATAAAAAAGTATATAATAATAATATTTATTATTATTATTATTATTAAAATTAAATAAACAGGGAAATATATTACTAAAGTAATACTATTAAAAAGTTAAATATAAAACAAATCTATAATTATAATGACTAAAGTTGTAAAATATACATTTTTATTTATTTTATATTATTAAAATATTTGTATTAAATTGTGTTGACTATTATAATACAAATTAAATATACCAATTAAGAAATGTATAACTATAGCAATACTATTTCACTGTAAAATAAAAAAAGTATATTATAATAATTATTATTATAAAACAAACCAATGAAGAAATTGATTTCTATAATACTATTGCACTCTAAAATGTAACCCAACTATAATATATAATATTATTTGATAATATTATATATTATTTGCTCATTATTTGATAGGTGCAGAATTTAAAAGTGCAAAATAGCTCAAATAGAATTATAATAAAATATATTTTTATCAAATGATGACTGAAAACCACTCGCTGGCTTAAACATGCATTAAGGACAACATTTAAACAACATTTATACTGTTTTCCCCCCAAGATGATAACTAGACATCTCTAGCTGCTATAAACATGCAACATTTTTTGTTTTTTGAAATAGTGTCTATATTCAGTGTAGGATGCAGTTGGCAGCACACTGTTCACTTCAAACACATCCTCTGTGTGTCACAGGTAGGGACTGTGGGTGAGGAAGAGGAGTGGAAGGTTCTGTTCGAGAAAGACCATCCGCCAGCCTCAGACACTCTAGAGATTCCCAATCTCATCCCCTTCACTCAATACAGGTGAGCCTTTCTCCTTTTCCAAACGGGAAACCACTTCCACATCAATCAAATTAACCAAAAATGTGTCGAGAAACAGGCCCAAAAGCTAAACCTGTTAACCCTTTCAGTTTCGGTGTTTAAATCTCAGCTGTTTATGCCCTTTCAATATTTAAACTCGTTACAATGCCAGCATTCC
Source organism: Pimephales promelas (assembly GCF_016745375.1). The sequence continues at coordinate 829,368 of NW_024121161.1, forward strand.
CTGCATTTATATATCTCCAGACGTCTTTTTTTGTTCATCTCTTTCTCTCGTTCCCCTTTTCTATTTCTCTCCTTAATTGATTTTCTCAAGGTCTTGTGGAAAGATTGTCTTCTGATTCTCGGCACACTATCTTGTCCTAAAGGGATTACAGATGATCAGAGGCTGTAGAGATCTGTTATCCTGTCCAAAATCCCCTGTCCCCCCACTACTCAAGAGCAAGATCAGGGAATTAAAAACACTGTTTTTTCTTCTCCCCTTGTTACATATGCCTTGCAGGTTCAGGATGAAGCAGGTGAACATTGTGGGTTCGAGTCCCTTCAGCGAGCCCTCTCGTAAGATGCAGACTCTGCAGTCGAATCCAGATGTGGCCCCGGCAGATCTCATAGTGTTTTCTCCCAGTGAAACCAGCCTGAGGATTCGCTGGGAGGTGAGAAAGGGACAAACACACACACACACACGATCCTCAAACAGTTATGGTCAAATTCACACCAAGTCCAGGTTTTCTGCATGTAAATGTCATTTTGTGTTCTGCACTATACTGTTATAAAAGTTTGGGGTCACTAAGATATATATATATATATATATATATATATATATATATATATATTTTTTTTTTTTTAAGGAAAAATATTTATTTTATCCAGCAATGATGGATTAGATTTCTGAAGCATCTTGTGACACTGAAAACTAGAGTAATGGCTGCTGAAAATTCAACGTTTCTATCACAGGAATAAAATACATTGTCAAATATATTGAAACGGAGAATAGCTATTTTAATTTGTAATAATATTTCACAATATTTCTTTATTTTTTTTAATCTTTTTGAACATATGAGGCTTCTTTCAAAACCATTCAAAAATCGTATAAACTCCGAACTGCTTCTACATTTCTGCACATTTGATGTGTAGAATGGTGATATGATCAGAGTAGACCATAATCAAACCAAACAACATAACAGTTTAATGCAGGATATACAATACCATACATAAATAATCTAATAAGATAAAATAAAAAGCCTTTTCGTTAATGCACAATAACACAATATTGAATTATTTTCAGAACACACTGCTACATAATGTTACAATAACGTTGCAATATCCACATGGAATTTTACAAAAGTATTTGAATACTTTTAAAATGTCACGGAAGACTTCTGTGATGACATCAAACTAAAATGCCATTGTATTGGTGAAGTCTACGTCAGATATATATACACGCATACATGATAAAGAATATTTTCGGAAGTTTCTGAATTTCTTTTCTATAAAACTGATAAAAGCATATATCATTACATATATAATTAGCGCCATACAAATATATTATTGTTTTTTGTCATTCCCTCTAATATGTATGTTTATCACCTAAAGGATTATTTGGAACACCTGTTCAATTTCTCATTAATGCAATTATCTAATCAACCAATCACATGGTAGTTGCTTCAATTTATTTAGGGGTGTGGTCCTGGTCAAGACAATCTCCTGAACTCCAAACTGAATGTCAGAATGGGAAAGAAAGGTGATTTAAGCAATTTTGAGCGTGGCATGGTTGTTGGTGCCAAACGGGCCGGTCTGAGTATTTCACAATCTGCTCAGTTACTGGGATTTTCTCGCACAACCATTTCTAGGGTTTACAAAGAATGGTGTGAAAAGGGAAAAACATCCAGTATGCGGCAGTCCTGTGGGCGAAAATGCCTTGTTGATGCTAGAGGTCAGAGGAGAATGGGCCGACTGATTCAAGCTGATAGAAGAGCAACTTTGACTGAAATGACCACTCGTTACAACCGAGGTATGCAGCAAAGCATTTGTGAAGCCACAACACGCACAACCTTGACGCGGATGGGCTACAACAGCAGAAGACCCCAACGGATACCACTCATCTCCACTACAAATAGGAAAAAGAGGCTACAATTTGTAAGAGCTCACCAAAATTGGACAGTTGAAGACTGGAAATATGTTGCCTGGTCTGATGAGTCTCGATTTCTGAGACATTTGAGAGTAAACAGAATGAGAACATGGATCCATCATGCCTTGTTACCACTGTGCAGGCTGGTGGTGGTGGTGTAATGGTGTGGGGGATGTTTTCTTGACACACTTTAGGCCCCTTAGTGCCAATTGGGCATCGTTTAAATGCCACGGCCTACCTGAGCATAGTTTCTGACCATGTCCATCCCTTTATGGCCACCATGTACCCATCCTCTGATGGCTACTTCCAGCAGGATAATGCACCATGTCACAAAGCTTGAATCATTTCAAATTGGTTTCTTGAATATGACAATGAGTTCACTGTATTAAAATGGCCGCCACAGTCACCAGATTTTAACCCAATAGAGCATCTTTGGGATGTGGGGGAACGGGAGCTTCGTGCCCTGGATGTGCATCCCACAAATCTCCATCAACTGCAAGATGCTATCCTATCAATATGCGCCAACATTTCTAAAGAATGCTTTCAGCACCTTGTTGAATCAATGCCATGTAGAATTAAGGCAGTTCTGAAGGTGAAAGGGGGTCAAATACAATACTAGTATGGTGTTCATAATAATCATTTAGGTGAGTGCATATGCCATTAAGAACCAAGTAGCTTTAAAAGGGTTTCTTGCTGCATCGAAAGGACGTGGTTCTGGATTTTTGTGCCAACATTATCATTAAAACTGGAGCACTCATGCAAATATAGCGATTTCCGCTCACTCAAACACACGCAGAGATGGACACAAATACTGTCTGCTGCACCCTTATACGCTGGAAGAGTTTGACAGCTTATTTTTCCTCTCTGTTTTTTTCTGCTATCACGAGCCATAGTGTGCGTCAGTATCAAATGTAATTGCTGTTATTTTCTCCTTCACTTCTCCTTTTTCCCCCCTCTCACCTTTTCAAAGCCTGAAGAGCGATCGAAGAATTTGAGTTGTAGAGGCACATAACATGAAAGCTGTCATTTCATAAAACGGGATTCCATTTAATCTAAAAAACAGCTTCTGCAAAGCCTCCGCTGCTCGTAGTAACACATTTATGGAGTTCTGGTGCTCAAAAAGTGACCCTCGGGACATAATAGTGCTTAATGCAGTACTTCACAAGCGCTGAAAAGGAAAACAGTGACCTATAACCTCTTTTTTTATGGATAATAATTTATTAAGCTCGTTCTAAAACTTCCATGTAGCTGCCATTGAACAAAAGGTTATACTTTTACTGCTCCCGTCATTTGCCAAGTAACCCACGTTTCCCGAGTTTTAATGTCTTTAATGAGGAGAATTTACACTGTCGGATGTATTTCATGAGTTGCTGAGGAAATGCATTGAGTTTCAGAAGTATTTAGGCAGCTAATTTTCATTTCTCATAATGAGGTGAACTAACAAAACCATTCCACCTGTACTTTTTGCAAACACAAAAACCTGAGTCTTATTCACTAGCCACTTATAATCTGGTTTAACTCTTTCACTGCCAGCGTTTAAAACTTATTTTTATTTTTTTTAAGTTGCCAGCCACCGAAAGCATTTTTGATCATTTTCCCACACACAATATATCAAAAGAAAGAACAGAGCCTCTACTTAAAGGGTACATATCATGCTTTTAAATCATTCATTTTTACTTATAAATCATACATTTGTGGTCTATATAAAGCATAACTGCAATGCTTGGGTCTGAATTCCTCATTATTATAGCTCCACAGGCCCCTTTTCTGATATGCTTCTGTGAGCAAGTCGCTTCGAAGCGGCCCCTTTAAATAAAAAGGAGTTGCGACTTTCCCCGCCCCCTTTCCAGGTCGCTGAGTTCACGGTCGGTTCAACTCCCCGCGTTCGGCCATTATTGTAGTTTCATAAGAGATATACGATTACTATAGCTTCAAAGAACATTTTTATTCGCACGTTAACAAAATGTCAACAACGGAAGACTTGTCCATCAAGCCTTACATATTCGAGTTGAAAAAGTCGACGACGAACCTGCAGAACAACGTCTTCATATGGATGCAGTGGTGTGAAAGTCGACTATTTCTCTTGTTAAAACAAGCACACTGACAAGATAAATGACTGCGGTCTGATCTTATTACTAAAAATCTGTATTGATAATAATATGATAACTTGCGTTTAGAAAAGCGTCAGAAAATACAACAGTTAAATGATAGAAGGAATTTATCTCTCATTCAGACGAAGTCGATCGGCAAACCCTTCTTTATACTGGCGGAGGTTGTTGAAGTGGGGATCCTTGAAGTGCTTCAGGTCACTACATCCAACAACCGAACATTTTGACTAGCCCTCTCGTAACTGCATCATTGAGCTTGGACTACAAAATCGGAGCGAGAAATAATAATGGCGGATTGCTCGAAGTGTTGGACCGGTAGTCAATGTCCTCATTTGGCAGTTCCGCTGCAAATACGGTGACGTAATTGTTCAAAAAACGTAATAGAGAACAGACAAATCTGAACAGGTTGAAAAATATGACCAAAACAGAATATAAAGATATAAACGAAGCACCTGAAGAGAATAATTTCATCTTTTCTGTACTTACAAACACTCCAAATATACAACAAAATGAATTTAAGGGCTAAAAAAGTGGATTTTTAAAAAAAATGGTATCGTATATAATCATATATCTCTAATCAAACTACAATAATGGCCGAACGGGGGAGTTGAACTGACCGTGAACTCATTGACCTGGAGAGCGGGCGGGGTATGACGCATCTCCTTTTTATTTAAAGGGGCCGCTTTGAAACGGGTCGCTCAAAGACGCACATCAGAAAAGGGGTAGAAAAGGGGCCTGTGGAGCTATAATAATGAGGAATTCAGACCCAAGCATTGCAGTTATGTTTTATATAGACCACAACGGTATGATTTATATGTAAAGATGAATGATTTAAAAGCATCATATGTACCCTTTAATGTGGGGACCATAAGGACTGAAACATTGATTTGGCCCGTATTTGTGAAGTCACTTGCATTTGTCAACTAGCCAAAAGCATTTTAATTGAAATGCTTCAAGCAGTCAATGTACTGAAGCTGTGAACATCGTAAGGTTTGGAGTGGGCATTAAAGTACTAGGCGAGCAACCATGTGCGAACTCTTGGCATCTGATGCTGGGAAACGTCTCTGAGCCATGTGCCAATGTGCAACGCACAGCTGAAGCAAGCGAGGGACTGAGCTGCATTACAGCCAATTTCAAATGACATTTAATTTATGTTTATGAGGAGATTAAGGAACTTCCTTTCTGTTTACTGCACACAATTTGACGCTCGTGAAGGTTTTCATTCATCCAGATCATCGTAGAACTTAGCCACTGGGATGAGCTCTTCGACATTCATTTCCAATTCCTGTTGAGTATAGATTAACTTGCAGAAAATTAGTTCTTAAGTTTCAGCTCTCAAATTTCAATCACCCAAAATGTGTTTGGAGAACTGAAGTTTCTCTTAGTTTAAATGTCACTTTTCACAATTTAATGTCATTTAAATGTAATCCAAACTTTTGAATGGGGGTTTAAACAAAAAAATGGGCATGATTCCATTTTTTTAATAAAAAATATTTTATATATATATATTTTATATAAATATATATATATATATATATATATATATTTTGTGAGATATTTTTCTTGAAAATATTTTGATGTGAGAAGCCCAAAAGAGTGTGGGAAGCAGGTTGAGCTTTTTCTTTTGTTTTGTAGTGTTTTTTTTTCTATTGCATTGTTGTGTTTTATGTTGTCTGTGTTGTAAATTGCTTATGTTTTTGGACCCCATTGAAAATGAGATGTTACTTCTCAAGGGGCTATCCTGTCAATAAATTCAAAATATAAAAGTTGAAAGTAATAGACAGTCCAATGAACAGAATTTATTTGCATTTACTTAAATAAATTAAATCATTTATTAAATGGAAATATCTGGTAGCATTATACTTTTGATCAATTTAATACATCATTGATGAATAAAAGTAATAGTTTCTCTCTTTTTTATCAACTGTCATTGTTTCCACAAAGAAAAAAGCAGTTTTCAACATTGATAATAATATGAACTGTTTCTTGAGCACCAAATCATTATATTAGAATATTACTATTTTTACTGTATTTTTGATCAAATAAATGCAGCCTTGGTGAGCATTAGAGACTTCTTTCAAAAACTGTATCTTCCAAACTTTTCCAAAATTTCACAATGCCTGATATTTTCAAAATGTTGTATTCTTGTTAGCCATTTTATTTAGAATCCAAATCCTAGTTTTGGGGTATACTTATTGATGTACTGCATGTCTATCAGAGTCTCCCAGAGTCTAATGTTGTCCTCTTCATCTTCTGTAGCCTCTCCCAGAGCCAGCTTATAACGGAAACCCCGAAAGTGTGGGATACCGTGTGCGCGCACAGAGAGCAGACGGGCTCGGGACGCCCCGAATGGAGACGGTCTCTGATCGCCTGTCTCGAGAGGTGACAGTGGAGGGACTTGATGAGTGGACGGAGTACGAGCTGAGCGTTCAGGCCTTCAACGGCATCGGGCCTGGACCCTGGAGCAGTTCTGTGCTGGGCAAAACTAAAGAGTCAGGTGACACACTTTTGTCTCCACTTTTGATTTTACAAAAGTAACAAACAAAATAAAAGATCAACGTTTGTTTCAAAGTTTAATATTATTTGTTCATGAATTTGAGGAGAAGAAACTAAATAAAGTTGCTGTTTTGCCTGCAACCAAATGAATTATGTTAAGTTAAGCATCATTGTGTTGATGCATCATGGTTACATTTCCATCTTTATCCTTTTACATTTCAGTTTTGTTTTATAAGGAATAAATAAAATATAAGCCTATAAGACAAGACATGTCAGTTGATTTTTATATTAATACCATAGGTTGCTGCATTATTTAGGAACTCTACACAAGCCACAGTGTAGACAGAATCTCACTAGGCGATTTTTAGTCGCAAGCCTCATTTACATAGTCGCTGGAGACTCAGATGGAGTATTTGCCCGGGGCCGCTTCTCTCAGCGGGTGCCCGTTAGCAGACCCAGCGACTCCCTGCTGAGTTAATGATCCTGACATCTCAACATCCAGAAAGTTTGAAATGATCAGAGGCAGCTGGTGAGACGGGCACTTGTGTCCTTGGCAGTGGCCACTTACTGGTTTCAAACATCTGATTTCCCTTTTTACTTTTTCTGTTGCTTGTGACTCGATATGCATTCTAAAACATCATGCTATGGAGGTCACACTCATAAAGAGTAATTTCTCGTGGAAGAAATGCTTTGGAACTGAGCATATACTACTGTTCAAAAGTTAGGGGGTCAGTCTGTCAATTGATCAGAATTAACGGTAAATACAAGAATTATATTAATAAAAAACAATCTTCAGCATCAAAGCAGCATATTAGTGATTTCTGAAGAGATCATGTGATACTGAAGACTGGAGTAATGATGCTGAAAATTCAACTTTGCCATCACAGAAATAAGTTAGTGTCACTAAACCTAAACTAATCTTGACAAATTATATATCATTTGAAAGCTTACAATCTCTAGTTTACATATTTGAGTATAATTTATCAATTTGCAACAAGAATGTTTTCATACTCCTAAGGCGTGTTTAGATCTTTACTTTGAAATTGTGATGAACATGAAAAATCATGAAAGAAGGGTAGAAACCTCAGTTTGTTTTCATGCCAAGAATTCAAAAGATAGCATCCATTCAATTATTTTAGAAAAAAAAGGTCTGAATGGTTCATATCACCCAAAACACTTACTGTATGGAAATGGAGTCCCTTATATGGACAGTAATGGAGTCTGGTTGTAATCTAGTGAAAAAGTTTGGTACTGCGCCCAAACAAAATCTCACTGAAAGCTAATTTTTTGAGATATCAACTTAAAATTTGAAACACAACCTATTCAGATTTTTTTTTTCTTTTTGCATTTTTAGAGTCGCCCAGGTTTTGAAAATATATATTTTATACAAAATATGAATAATATATATTTTTTTTATTTTACATTTTCATAAACTCAAACTTCTATAACTTTTTTTCTGCTTTACATTCTTAATTTATTTCACTTCTACAAAAATCTGCCAAATGTCTTCTTTAAAACGAGACCAATCTTACGTCTATATTTCAAAGCATACTTGAATTGCAACCATTTAAAGGGATACTCCACTTTTTTTGGAAATAGGCTCATTTTACAACTCCTTCCGAGTTAAACTGTTATATTATGGAAGTCATTTGGACCAGAAACCGTCTGGTTACTGATATTCTTCTAAATATCAGAAAATCGTCTGAATGTATTCGAAAACGGTAAAAAAAAAACGAAAACGAAAGTTGTAAAATGAGCCTATTTCCAAAAAAAAAAAAAAAAGTGGAGTATCCCTCTAAGTTCGAAGTGTGCATTTTTATGTATATTAAAAAAGGGGGGTGACAGTTAAGAGGTTAAAATATATTGAAACATAATTATTTATATAATATTGCTCTTTTGACCTCAATATTGATCATATAGATGCAGCCTTCATGTACATGTAGACTTATTTCAAAAACAGTAAGGGCCAGATTTACCAATACTAACAGCTTGCGCCAACACAAACCCTCTTTCGGTATTCAATTTACGCAATAAAAAATTAGCGCTGAAAAGGCTTGGACAGTTATTTTTGCATTTGTAGAAGTTTTCCTTTCAGATGCAAAATTTACGAGAGGAGAGTATTTGAATGAATCACGCAAGGTGATTTACTAAGGTTTGTGCTAGTCAACTTACTGTTATTTGCGCCATTATTTAGTTGTTAGTAGATCACCCACACCTGATTATCATCGGCTCTGCTTGTTTGCGACCTTATGCTAATTTGCGTTGTTGTTGGTATAATGCGTTGGTCATTATGGAAATGATCCGGTTGTGTCTATGTTCTTTAATTTGCATGTCGTAAGTAGATCACAAACATAACTTTCCACTCCCATCTGCGCTTTCATGGAATTGCGCTCTCACGCTAATTTGCCGTTTAGTAAATCTGGCCCCAAATATCTTACCTTTCCCAAACTTTTGAACAGTAGTGTACCTAGAAAAAAATTATTCTATTGACTTTATAGAAATTTCTACAACTTTTTGAATAACCTTTGAAGATTTTATACATTTACAAGACTTTTCCAGTCCTAGAATATCACACTTTAGAAATCTTTCTTGCACTGATGAACAGACAAACTAAACTTCCTCAGCAAATGCAAAAGTTGCAAACACAAATTTATCTGCAGTTCTACTCTTACAGAATAAAAAAGTGTCTTGTCTTTTTTCTCACTGAAGCTGTGCATGAACTTATGCCGGCAATCAAATACACATTACACACATTCACAGGGTAAAGCTTCGAATTGAATCTTAAATCAGTCCATTAAAATTGTTTATGCTCATCAGTTCTCCGGTTCTTATATCACTGAGCTTCACATGACAGGAAATCAGAGAGAAAAGTCAGAAGCTGTTGTTTAAGCTGTCAGCCCTTTTCTCTTTTTAATCAGACATCACTAGATTTCAGCAAAAATAGTCAGTAAATAGGAAACTCTTACCAAAATGAATGGTTTTAGGTCGGCTATTGAGACTTGGGCCTTAGGCTAATGAAAATTGTTTATTCTTACTATTAATGATAAATGTCACTATTGGTGTCTTTTTTATCATATTGTTGTTCTAATATGAGGTAAAATCACTGTAAGACAGCCTTGAGTAGGCTTTTGCTTTATTATAAAATGGCTTTTTATATGGGTGTGTTTTCAGTTCCCTCTGGTGCCCCAGAAAATGTGACCACTGAAGCAATGAGCTCCACGAGTGTATTGGTCACCTGGGGTTTAGTCCCTGAGCACCAGAAGAATGGACACATCCTTGGTTACAAGGTACGGTTACTATATCAAAGGGAATGCTTTGAGACCCTTAAAATCCCCCACAGGCTTAACTGGAGAGTTCAGTCTGCTGAAACACTGTAGCAGGGTGAATTTGTACTGTATATGGAGACGTTCGACTGGAATCATTTTAAATTTCTTGTTCAGGCAGTCAATTATTATTAAAGTTCAACCAAAAATGTAAATTCTGTCATCACAAACCTATTACTTTCTTCC
>NW_024121162.1:0-112500 GCF_016745375.1 Pimephales promelas
CGAAACTCAAAATTTCGACCCGGAAAAAAAAACGACAGTGTTACCCCTTACGTTTTTTTCCGTTTTCGGTGCGAAAAATCAAGTTTCTCCAATCTTCTCCAAAAACTCTGGATTATGATAGAGGGCCGCGAGACTTTGACCTGAGCGCAAAAATGGAGGCTCTAGACCCTTCCAGAGCTGAGAAATGGGAAACTCAAAATTTCGACCCGAAAAAAAAAACGACAGTGTTACCCCTTACGTTTTTTTCCGTTTTCTGGCGAAAAATCAAGTTTCTCCAATCTTCTCAAAACTCTGGATTATGATAGAGGGCGCGAGACTTTGACCTGAGCGCAAAAATGGAGGCTCTAGACCCTTCCAGAGCTGAGATATGGAAACTCAAAATTTCGACCCGAAAAAAAAATGACAGTGTTACCCTTACGTTTTTTCCGTTTTCAGGCGAAAATCAAGTTTCTCCAATCTTCTCAAAACTCTGGATTATGATAGAGGGCCGCGAGACTTTGACCTGAGCGCAAAAATGGAGGCTCTAGACCCTTCCAGAGCTGAGATATGGAAACTCAAAATTTCGACCCGAAAAAAAAACGACAGTGTTACCCCTTACGTTTTTTTCCGTTTTTGGGCGAAAAATCAAGTTTCTCCAATCTTCTCAAAACTCTGGATTATGATAGAGGGCCTCGAGACTTTGACCTGAGCGCAAAAATGGAGGCTCTAGACCCTTCCAGACCTGAGATATGGAAACTCAAAATTTCGAGCCGAAAAAAAAAAACGACAGTGTTACCCCTTACGGTTTTTTCCATTTTCGGGCGAAAAATCAAGTTTCTCCAATCTTCTCAAAACTCTGGATTATGATAGAGGGCCGCGAGACTTTGACCTGAGCGCAAAAATGGAGGCTCTAGACCCTTCCAGAGCTGAGATATGGAAACTCAAAATTTCGACCCGAAAAAAAACGACAGTGTTACCCCTTACGTTTTTTCCGTTTTCGGGCGAAAAATCAAGTTTCTCCAATCTTCTCAAAACTCTGGATTATGATAGAGGGCCGCGAGACTTTGACCTGAGCGCAAAAATGGAGGCTCTAGACCCTTCCAGAGCTGAGATATGGAAACTCAAAATTTCGAGCCGAAAAAAAAAACGACAGTGTTACCCCTTACGTTTTTTTCGTTTTCGGGCGAAAAATCAAGTTTCTCCAATCTTCTCAAAACTCTGGATTATGATAGAGGCCGCCGAGACTTTGACCTGAGCGCAAAAATGGAGGCTCTAGACCCTTCCAGAGCTGATATATTGAATATTTATAATGCATTTTGCACCCAGGTCTAAGTCTAATGGCCCTCTTATCAGAACCAGAGTTTCAAGAAGATCGGAGATACTCAAAATTTTACCCCCCCAAAAAACGACAGTGTTACCCCTTCATTTTTTTTTTTTGGGCGAAAAATCAAGTTTCTCCAATCTTCTCAAAACTCTGGATTATGATAGAGGGCTGTGAGACTTTGACCTGAGTGCAAAAATGGAGGCTCTAGACCCTTCCAGAGCTGAGATATCGAAACTCAAAATTTCGACCCGAAAAAAAACCCCACAGTGTTACCCCTTACGTTTTTTTTCGTTTTCGGGCGAAAAATCAAGTTTCTCCAATCTTCTCAAAACTCTGGATTATGATAGAGGGCCGCGAGACTTTGACCTGAGCGCAAAAATGGAGGCTCTAGACCCTTCCAGAGCTGAGATATGGAAACTCAAAATTTCGACCCGAAAAAAAAACGACAGTGTTACCCCTTACGTTTTTTTTCGTTTTGGGCGAAAAATCAAGTTTCTCCAATCTTCTCAAACTCTGGATTATGATAGAGGGCCGCGAGACTTTGACCTGAGCGCAAAAATGGAGGCTCTAGACCCTTCCAGAGCTGAGATATGGAAACTCAAAATTTCGAGCCGAAAAAAAACGACAGTGTTACCCCTTACGTTTTTTTTTCGTTTTCGGGCGAAAAATCAAGTTTCTCCAATCTTCTCAAAACTCTGGATTATGATAGAGGGCCGCGAGACTTTGACCTGAGCGCAAAAATGGAGGCTCTAGACCCTTCCAGAGCTGAGATATGGAAACTCAAAATTTCGACCCGAAAAAAAAAACGACAGTGTTACCCCTTACGTTTTTTTCGTTTTCGGGCGAAAAATCAAGTTTCTCCAATCTTCTCAAAACTCTGGATTATGATAGAGGGCCGCGAGACTTTGACCTGAGCGCAAAAATGGAGGCTCTAGACCCTTCCAGAGCTGAGATATGGAAACTCAAAATTTCGACCCGAAAAAAAAAAACAGTGTTACCCCTTACGTTTTTTTTCGTTTTCGGGCGAAAAATCAAGTTTCTCCAATCTTCTCAAAACTCTGGATTATAATAGAGGGCCGCGAGACTTTGACCTGAGCGCAAAAATGGAGGCTCTAGACCCTTCCAGAGCTGAGATATGGAAACTCAAAATTTCGACCGAAAAAAAAAAACGACAGTGTTACCCCTTACGTTTTTTTTCCGTTTTCGGGCGAAAATCAAGTTTCTCCAATCTTCTCAAAACTCTGGATTATGATAGAGGGCCGCGAGACTTTGACCTGAGCGCAAAAATGGAGGCTCTAGACCCTTCCAGAGCTGAGATATGGAAACTCAAAAATTTCGACCCGAAAAAAAAACGACAGTGTTACCCCTTACGTTTTTTTCCGTTTTCGGGCGAAAAATCAAGTTTCTCCAATCTTCTCAAAACTCTGGATTATGATAGAGGGCCGCGAGACTTTGACCTGAGCGCAAAAATGGAGGCTCTAGACCCTTCCAGAGCTGAGATATGGAAACTCAAAATTTCGACCCGAAAAAAAACGACAGTGTTACCCCTTACGTTTTTTTCCGTTTTCGGGCGAAAAATCAAGTTTCTCCAATCTTCTCAAAACTCTGGATTATGATAGAGGGCCGCGAGACTTTGACCTGAGCGCAAAAATGGAGGCTCTAGACCCTTCCAGAGCTGAGATATGGAAACTCAAAATTTCGACCCGAAAAAAAAACGACAGTGTTACCCCTTACGTTTTTTTCCGTTTTCGGCGAAAAATCAAGTTTCTCCAATCTTCTCAAAACTCTGGATTATGATAGAGGGCCGCGAGACTTTGACCTGAGCGCAAAAATGGAGGCTCTAGACCCTTCCAGACCTGAGATATGGAAACTCAAAATTTCGACCCGAAAAAAAAAAACGACAGTGTTACCCCTTACGTTTTTTTCCGTTTTCGGGCGAAAAATCAAGTTTCTCCAATCTTCTCAAAACTCTGGATTATGATAGAGGGCCCCGAGACTTTGACCTGAGCGCAAAAAAGGAGGCTCTAGACCCTTCCAGAGCTGAGATATGGGAAAACTCAAAATTTCGAGCGAAAAAAAAACGACAGTGTTACCCCTTACGTTTTTTTTCGTTTTTCGGCGAAAAATCAAGTTTCTCCAATCTTCTCAAAACTCTGGATTATGATAGAGGGCCGCGAGACTTTGACCTGAGCACAAAAATGGAGGCTCTAGACCCTTCCAGAGCTGATATATTGAGATATTTATAATGCATTTTTGCACCCAGGTCTAAGTCTAATGGCCCTCTATCAGAATCCAGAGTTTCAAGAAGATCGGAGATACTCAAAATTTTTACCCCCCCCCCCAAAAAACGACAGTGTTACCCCTTTCATTTTTTTTTTTTGGTGCGAAAAAGAAAGTTTCTCCAATCTTCTCAAAACTCTGGATTCTGATAGAGGGCCATGAGACTTAGACCTGAGTGCAAAAATGGAGGCTCTAGAACCTTCTAGAGCTGAGATATCGAAATTCAAAATTTCGACCCGAAAAAAAAACCCACAGTGTTACCCCTTATGTTTTTTTTCGTTTTCGGGCGAAAAATTAAGTTTCTCCAATCTTCTCAAAACTCTGGATTATGATAGAGGGCCGCGAGACTTTGACCTGAGCGCAAAAATGGAGGCTCTAGACCCTTCCAGAGCTGAGATATGGAAACTCAAAATTTCGACCCGAAAAAAAAAACGACAGTGTTACCCCTTACGTTTTTTTCCGTTTTCGGGCGAAAAATCAAGTTTCTCCAATCTTCTCAAAACTCTGGATTATGATAGAGGGCCGCGAGACTTTGACCTGAGCGCAAAAATGGAGGCTCCAGACCCTTCCAGAGCTGAGATATGGAAACTCAAAATTTCGAGCCGAAAAAAAAACGACAGTGTTACCCCTTACGTTTTTTTTCGTTTTCGGGCGAAAAATCAAGTTTCTCCAATCTTCTCAAAACTCTGGATTATGATAGAGGGCCGCGAGACTTTGACCTGAGCACAAAAATGGAGGCTCTAGACCCTTCCAGAGCTGATATATTGAGATATTTATAATGCATTTTTGCACCCAGGTCTAAGTCTAATGGCCCTCTATCAGAATCCAGAGTTTCAAGAAGATCGGAGATACTCAAAATTTTTACCCCCCCCCCCCCCAAAAAACGACAGTGTTACCCCTTTCATTTTTTTTTTTTGGTGCGAAAAAGAAAGTTTCTCCAATCTTCTCAAAACTCTGGATTCTGATAGAGGGCCATGAGACTTAGACCTGAGTGCAAAAATGGAGGCTCTAGACCCTTCCAGAGCTGAGATATTGAGATCCCTCATAGCATTTATGCATTATAAATATCTCAATATCTCAACTCTGGAGGGGTCTAAAGCCTCCTTTTTTGCACTCAGGTCTAAGTCTCATGGCCCTCTATCAGAATCCAGAGTTTCAAGAAGATCGTAGATACTAAAAATTTTGACCCCCCCCCCCCAAAAAAACGACAGTGTTACCCCTTTCGTTTTTTTTTTTTGGTGCGAAAAAAAAAGTTTCTCCAATCTTCTCAAAACTCTGGATTCTGATAGAGGGCCATAAGACTTAGACCTGAGTGCAAAAATGGAGGCTCTAGAACCTTCAGAGCTGAGATATCGAAATTCAAAATTTCGACCCGAAAAAAAAAAACGACAGTGTTACCCCTTTCGTTTTTTTTCATTTTTTGGCAAAAAATTAAGTTTCTCCAATCTTCTCAAAACTCTGGATTCTGATAGAGGGCCATGAGACTTAGACCTGAGTGCAAAAATGGAGGCCCTAGACCCTTCCAGAGCTGAGATATTGAGATATTTATAATCCATAAATGCTATGAGGGATCTCAATATCTCAGCTCTGGAAGGGTTTAGAGCCTCCATTTTTGCACCCAGGTCTAAGTCTCATGGCCCTCTATCAGAATCCAGAGTTTTTGAGAAGATTGGAGAAACTTTTTTTTTTCACAAAAAAAAAAAAAAAAAAAACGAAAGGGGTAACACTGTCGTTTTTTTTTTGGGGGGGGGGGGGTCAAAATTTTGAGTATCTCTGATCTTCTTGAAACTCTGGATTCTGATACAGGGCCATGAGACTTAGACCTGAGTGCAAAAATGGAGTCTCTAGACCCTTTCAGAGCTGAGATATTGAGATATTTATAATGCATAAATCAGGGTTCGGATTACAAAGTGGCTTTCGGGGGAGCCCTATTTTCCGATCCTCCCTGACTGACTTTAACGCTTTTTGGTGCATGTTCGGGCATTTAAAACAATAGTGTGATGCAAATCAGGTTCGTTGTGTGTGGGTGATGGAAGGAGACACAGGGTCGGCAAATGCTGGAACTCGTGCACTTTTATTTACAAGGCTCTTTTACAGCGCCTGGTCGCGCTCAAATGAAAGCGTAGCGCAAGTTCTGCCAGGAAGACTCAATTGTCACGTCATTATTACCTTCTCATCTATCCAATCGCGTTCTAATACGTGAAGTATAAAAGACCCTTACTTACACTTGTCTGAGTTCGCAGATGCTGACGCTTCACTTACCACCATCCTCCCCACCTCCACCAAGACGGTCTTCGCTCCATCCTTCCCACCACCACCAGGTCGGTCCCTTCCAAAACTCCAAGTGGGGGTCGGCTGCACCCCTGCCTTCATCTTCAGGCAGGATATGCAGAATCCATACCCTCGGATCGCAAGTTACGGACGGGGCCTAAGCCAAAGAACTTTATTGCATATATGGCTTGCTGGGCTGTTAATAAAATGTTTTATCGTACAGTATCTTATCTCCCGAGTCTTTCTGGTAGAAATAACATTAACTAAAAATATCAAAAAGGCAACAGAAACAGATGATAATTAATAGGTTACTCTTTCCGCTGTACACAGCTTTCTGGATACAGATGTAGTAATCCTCTTCCCGCTGAAAACAGCTTCACTGGATAGGCTACAGTTTATAGACCCACTCTTTCCGCTGGATACAGCTTTCAGAAGTCACTTTCTCTCAGGATACGTGCACGAGCTCCCAGTCTCTCTCTCACACACTAATGTCAGCACGGCCCGCTTATATGCGGTCTCCTCACGCCAAGATTGAAATTTTACTGAAATCACAGACAGGCGTTTGTCATTTGAACTTGACTCACTTGTTCACCGCTCGGCTCCGTCCCCTCCCCACTCTCCCGCTACAGACTTCGCTGAACCACGCCCATTGCATTTATTAGTGGAGACAGATGTTCGGAAATAGAATTGAGTGAATAAACACTGACACGTTTTTAATATCATCATTTATTTCAGGAACCTTAATGTACAGAAAATCAAAATATATGCGACACAAAAAGGGACAGTGTTAGAGCTCCCCCTAATTGTCTCAAAGTAGGCTTTCAGGGGAGCCCAGGTCCTTTTCAGGGAAGCCGAGCTCCCCTTAGCTCCCCCGTAATTCGAACACTGTGTGTGTGTGTGTGTCTGTGTGTGTGTGCGCATAAAGAAACATGAAAGATAAGAACTCATGGATTCCTCACTGTTCTCCAGAATAACACTGGACTCAACGAACCATGATGAAATCAGGTCAAGATCATCAATCACACACAAACATGGAGTTTGTGTGCGTCCCACACACACACACACACACACACACACACATACACACCGCACGCTTTGATTCTTCAGCTACATTCCTCTTTTAACCTTGAATCCCCTGAAGACAAGCCAATATTTAATAGATATGTGTGCTAGAAAACAGGCCAGAAACACAGAGTGAGAAAGTGTGTGGTGCTGAAGGGGTCAAGCACCTGTAGATGTGAAGGTTTGTTTTGTTTCCCATCAATGATCATGTTCTCCAAACTGTGAGAGCTTTTCTGAACACTATAGCACTGAATCAGATATGTAAATGATTCATACAAACACAGACATTAGGCGAAAATATTTGTGAAAGCGTTAGTAAAGAGAGAGCCGAAACAGAAGTTTGTATAAAGGGGCAATTAATTATGATTTTACTTTTCTAACTGTAGTCAGTGTGTGATGTCGCTGTTTCCGACTGTAGTTAGTGTGTGATGTCGCTGTTTCCGACTGTAGTTAGTGTGTGATGTCGCTGTTTCCGACTGTAGTTAGTGTGTAATGTCGCTGTTTCTGACTGTAGTCAGTGTGTGATGTCGCTGTTTCCGACTGTAGTTAGTGTGTGATGTCGCTGTTTCTGACTGTAGTTAGTGTGTGATGTCGCTGTTTCTGACTGTAGTTAGTGTGTGATGTCGCTGTTTCTGACTGTAGTTAGTGTGTGATGTCGCTGTTTCTGACTGTAGTTAGTGTGTGATGTCGCTGTTTCCGACTGTAGTCAGTGTGTGATGTCGCTGTTTCTGACTGTAGTTAGTGTGTGATGTCGCTGTTTCTGACTGTAGTTAGTGTGTGATGTCGCTGTTTCTGACTGTAGTTAGTGTGTGATGTCGCTGTTTCCGACTGTAGTCAGTGTGTAATGTCGCTGTTTCTGACTGTAGTTAGTGTGTGATGTCGCTGTTTCTGACTATAGTCAGTGTGTGATGTCGCTGTTTCTGACTGTAGTTAGTGTGTGATGTCGCTGTTTCTGACTGTAGTCAGTGTGTAATGTCACTGTTTCTGACTGTAGTTAGTGTGTGATGTCGCTGTTTCTGACTGTAGTTAGTGTGTAATGTCGCTGTTTCCGACTGTAGTCAGTGTGTGATGTCGCTGTTTCCGACTGTAGTTAGTGTGTGATGTCGCTGTTTCTGACTGTAGTTAGTGTGTGATGTCGCTGTTTCTGACTGTAGTTAGTGTGTGATGTCGCTGTTTCTGACTGTAGTTAGTGTGTGATGTCGCTGTGTCTGACTGTAGTTAGTGTGTGATGTCGCTGTTTCTGACTGTAGTCAGTGTGTGATGTCGCTGTTTCCGACTGTAGTTAGTGTGTGATATCGCTGTTTCCGACTGTAGTCAGTGTGTGATGTCGCTGTTTCCGACTGTAGTTAGTGTGTGATGTCGCTGTTTCCGACTGTAGTTAGTGTGTGATGTCGCTGTTTCCGACTGTAGTTAGTGTGTGATGTCGCTGTTTCTGACTGTAGTCAGTGTGTGATGTCGCTGTTTCTGACTGTAGTTAGTGTGTGATGTCGCTGTTTCTGACTGTAGTCAGTGTGTGATGTCGCTGTTTCTGACTGTAGTTAGTGTGTGATGTCGCTGTTTCTGACTGTAGTCAGTGTGTGATGTCGCTGTTTCTGACTGTAGTTAGTGTGTGATGTCGCTGTTTCTGACTGTAGTCAGTGTGTGATGTCGCTGTTTCTGACTGTAGTTAGTGTGTGATATCGCTGTTTCTGACTGTAGTTAGTGTGTGATGTCGCTGTTTCTGACTGTAGTTAGTGTGTGATGTCGCTGTTTCTGACTGTAGTTAGTGTTTGATGTCGCTGTTTCCGACTGTAGTCAGTGTGTGATGTCGCTGTTTCTGACTGTAGTCAGTGTGTGATGTCGCTGTTTCCGACTGTAGTTAGTGTGCGATGTCGCTGTTTCTGACTGAAGTTAGTGTGTGATGTCGCTGTTTCTGACTGTAGTCAGTGTGTGATGTCGCTGTTTCTGACTGTAGTTAGTGTGCGATGTCGCTGTTTCTGACTGTAGTCAGTGTGTGATGTCGCTGTTTCTGACTGTAGTTAGTGTGTGATGTCGCTGTTTCTGACTGTAGTCAGTGTGTGATGTCGCTGTTTCTGACTGTAGTTAGTGTGTGATATCGCTGTTTCTGACTGTAGTTAGTGTGTGATGTCGCTGTTTCTGACTGTAGTTAGTGTGTGATGTCGCTGTTTCTGACTGTAGTTAGTGTTTGATGTCGCTGTTTCCGACTGTAGTCAGTGTGTGATGTCGCTGTTTCTGACTGTAGTTAGTGTGTGATGTCGCTGTTTCCGACTGTAGTTAGTGTGTGATGTCGCTGTTTCTGACTGTAGTTAGTGTGTGATGTCGCTGTTTCTGACTGTAGTTAGTGTGTGATGTCGCTGTTTCTGACTGTAGTCAGTGTGTGATGTCGCTGTTTCTGACTGTAGTTAGTGTGTGATGTCGCTGTTTCCGACTGTAGTTAGTGTGTGATGTCGCTGTTTCCGACTGTAGTTAGTGTGCGATGTCGCTGTTTCTGACTGTAGTTAGTGTGTGATGTCGCTGTTTCTGACTGTAGTCAGTGTGTGATGTCGCTGTTTCTGACTGTAGTTAGTGTGTGATGTCGCTGTTTCCGACTGTAGTTAGTGTGTGATGTCGCTGTTTCTGACTGTAGTTAGTGTGTGATGTCGCTGTTTCTGACTGTAGTTAGTGTGTGATGTCGCTGTTTCTGACTGTAGTTAGTGTGTGATGTCGCTGTTTCTGACTGTAGTCAGTGTGTGATGTCGCTGTTTCTGACTGTAGTTAGTGTGTGATGTCGCTGTTTCTGACTGTAGTTAGTGTGTGATGTCGCTGTTTCTGACTGTAGTTAGTGTGTGATGTCGCTGTTTCTGACTGTAGTTAGTGTGCGATGTCGCTGTTTCTGACTGTAGTTAGTGTGTGATGTCGCTGTTTCTGACTGTAGTCAGTGTGTGATGTCGCTGTTTCCGACTGTAGTTAGTGTGTGATGTCGCTGTTTCCGACTGTAGTTAGTGTGCGATGTCGCTGTTTCTGACTGAAGTTAGTGTGTGATGTCGCTGTTTCTGACTGTAGTCAGTGTGTGATGTCGCTGTGTCTGACTGTAGTTAGTGTGTGATGTCGCTGTTTCCGACTGTAGTTAGTGTGTGATGTCGCTGTTTCTGACTGTAGTTAGTGTGTGATGTCGCTGTTTCTGACTGTAGTTAGTGTGTGATGTCGCTTTTTCTGACTGTAGTCAGTGTGTGATGTCGCTGTTTCTGACTGTAGTCAGTGTGTGATGTCGCTGTTTCTGACTGTAGTTAGTGTGTGATGTCGCTGTTTCTGACTGTAGTTAGTGTGTAATGTCGCTGTTTCCGACTGTAGTTAGTGTGTGATGTCGCTGTTTCTGACTGTAGTCAGTGTGTGATGTCGCTGTTTCTGACTGTAGTCAGTGTGTGATGTCGCTGTTTCCGACTGTAGTTAGTGTGTGATGTCGCTGTTTCCGACTGTAGTCAGTGTGTGATGTCGCTGTTTCCGACTGTAGTTAGTGTGTGATGTCGCTGTTTCCGACTGTAGTTAGTGTGTGATGTCGCTGTTTCCGCTGTAGTTAGTGTGTGATGTCGCTGTTTCTGACTGTAGTTAGTGTGTGATATCGCTGTTTCTGACTGTAGTTAGTGTGTGATGTCGCTGTTTCTGACTGTAGTTAGTGTGTGATGTCGCTGTTTCTGACTGTAGTTAGTGTTTGATGTCGCTGTTTCCGACTGTAGTTAGTGTGTGATGTCGCTGTTTCTGACTGTAGTCAGTGTGTGATGTCGCTGTTTCTGACTGTAGTTAGTGTGTGATGTCGCTGTTTCCGACTGTAGTTAGTGTGTGATGTCGCTGTTTCTGACTGTAGTTAGTGTGTGATGTCGCTGTTTCTGACTGTAGTTAGTGTGTGATGTCGCTGTTTCTGACTGTAGTTAGTGTGTGATGTCGCTGTTTCTGACTGTAGTTAGTGTGTGATGTCGCTGTTTCTGACTGTAGTCAGTGTGTAATGTCGCTGTTTCTGACTGTAGTTAGTGTGTGATGTCGCTGTTTCTGACTGTAGTTAGTGTGTGATGTCGCTGTTTCTGACTGTAGTTAGTGTGTGATGTCGCTGTTTCTGACTGTAGTTAGTGTGTGATGTCGCTGTTTCTGACTGTAGTTAGTGTGTGATGTCGCTGTTTCTGACTGTAGTCAGTGTGTGATGTCGCTGTTTCCGACTGTAGTCAGTGTGTGATGTCGCTCTTTCCGACTGTAGTTAGTGTGTGATGTCGCTGTTTCTGTTTGTAGTTAGTGTGTGATGTCGCTGTTTCTGACTGTAGTCAGTGTGTGATGTCGCTGTGTCTGACTGTAGTTAGTGTGTGATGTCGCTGTTTCCGACTGTAGTTAGTGTGTGATGTCGCTGTTTCTGACTGTAGTTAGTGTGTGATGTCGCTGTTTCTGACTGTAGTTAGTGTGTGATGTCGCTGTTTCTGACTGTAGTCAGTGTGTGATGTCGCTGTTTCTGACTGTAGTCAGTGTGTGATGTCGCTGTTTCTGACTGTAGTCAGTGTGTGATGTCGCTGTTTCTGACTGTATTTAGTGTGTGATGTCGCTGTTTCTGACTGTAGTCAGTGTGTAATGTCACTGTTTCTGACTGTAGTTAGTGTGTGATGTCGCTGTTTCTGACTGTAGTTAGTGTGTGATGTCGCTGTTTCTGACTGTAGTTAGTGTGTAATGTCGCTGTTTCCGACTGTAGTCAGTGTGTGATGTCGCTGTTTCCGACTGTAGTTAGTGTGTGATGTCACTGTTTCTGACTGTAGTTAGTGTGTGATGTCGCTGTTTCCGACTGTAGTCAGTGTGTAATGTCGCTGTTTCTGACTGTAGTTAGTGTGTGATGTCACTGTTTCTGACTGTAGTTAGTGTGTGATGTCGCTGTTTCCGACTGTAGTTAGTGTGTGATGTCGCTGTTTCTGACTGTAGTCAGTGTGTGATGTCGCTGTTTCCGACTGTAGTTAGTGTGTGATGTCGCTGTTTCTGACTGTAGTTAGTGTGTGATGTCGCTGTTTCCGACTGTAGTTAGTGTGTGATGTCGCTGTTTCTGACTGTAGTTAGTGTGTAATGTTGCTGTTTCTGACTGTAGTTAGTGTGTGATGTCGCTGTTTCTGACTGTAGTCAGTGTGTGATGTCGCTGTTTCTGACTGTAGTTAGTGTGTGATGTCGCTGTTTCTGACTGTAGTTAGTGTGTAATGTTGCTGTTTCTGACTGTAGTTAGTGTGTGATGTCGCTGTTTCTGACTGTAGTTAGTGCAACTAATACAACTAGAAACAGGGACACATTAACTACAGTCAGAAACAGCGACATCACACACTAACTACAGTCAGAAACAGTGACATTACACACTAACTACAGTCAGAAACAGCAACATTACACTCTAACTACAGTCAGAAACAGCGACATCACAAACTAACTACAGTTAGAAAAGTAAAATCATAATTAATCTAGGATCACATCATGTAACTGACTCTAAAGGGTGCCTAAAGCGTCAGATATTGAAGCATGGTCAAATTTGTCAGTTAGATGACGCCTTGGGATGAGAATGCGTTGCCGCCCCCTGTGCCAGGAGCAGCAACTCATTTGCATTTAAAGGGACAAACACAAAACGGGTGGTTTTAACCACCCTGGAAAAATGACAACTTTTACATGCTTTTACGTGGGGTATTTTGAGCTGAAATTTCACACACACACACACACACACACACACTGGAGATATCAGAGACTTATTTTACATCTTGTGAAAATAGCATCATACCACCCATCACACTGTGAGCAGAGACTCATCTGATCCTCCAGTCTGTGTCTTCAGAGCTGAAATGCTGTTAATTGAAAGTATTTGTGCAGATTTTCTGTAATAATCTCATCAGCAGCGAGCTTCATCACGCCATCTCAAACCATTAGAGATCGCTGATTCATACTGTACAGTTAATGATATTTAACAGAATTACCAGGAAATGTCACTCTAACAGTAGAGCACTGACATCATGGGAACAGGATTATTATAATTCACTAAATAAAGCTAAATACTCAATACTGCCATCGTGATATTTCTATAACTGTATTTGCAATATTTGTAAAGTGTATTTTCCTTTCTCTCTTGTATGTTTGTGATAAATTCACCAGCTGGCGAGTTCTGTTTGCTGTTTCTTACTTGACACTGGAACATTAGGCGAATTATGTTTTTGGGAATACTATTTGTTTACATCATAAATACGAGCTGCTGAACTGAATGTTGTCAAGCCGTGTGTGAGAGAGTGTGAGTGTGTGTGTTTGTGTGTCAGGATTGCTTGGCATGGAAAACCTGGAAATATCAGGCAGAGATTGAGATTTGAAGGACTTGGAGAGACACAAATTGTTCTAGTAATGAGTTTGTGATTGTGAATTCTATGAAATATATGATTTTAAAACTCCAGTCGTTCTTCATTAATGTGTCATAAACACTGACTTTTGTTTCTCTGCCTCTTCATTTTCAGTCTTGTCTGTCCTCTTTTATTTCTCTGCCCGTTTCCAAAGATCACTGGAGAACTGTTTAAACCCCCAAACACACACACACACCAACATAAAGGCTGAAGCCTGTTTCCATGGAAACAGAAAGAGGAGAGCCTGTGTGAGAGATTGTGTGTTTGTGTTCTAAAACACATCTGCACTTTCCAACATTTTCAATCTTTCACTTCTTCAGTCCTGATGTCTTTTGTTCTACGATGAACCTTGTTCTTTTTTTTTTAACTGTCCAGTCTTTATCTGTCTGTCACAGATACATTCATAGTCAGAGTTTTCTAGCTGAACTCCTAGTTTCCTAGTAAATCCCTAACCAGAAATAACCATTTGGAAATTCCTAGTTGGATATTCCTAGTGAAAATTCTGAGATAATTATGAACGATTGCCTTTGATAGCTGTCTTTTTAAAGTAGTGCATATTTACATATCTGGAAAACCATTTGATGTTTTTTTTTTTTTTCGATAATATCGGAATTATCATAAATACAGGTTTCCTAGATGAAAATTAATAGAGTTTCCTTGTTGAAAATTCCTAATTGGAAATTCCAAGTCTGAGTTTCCTAGTCATTATTTCTGAGTCGAAAATTTGTAATTGAAGTTTTCTAGTGGGATATTGGACATGAACGCCCTCTCAAGTTGAATTTCCCACTGGGAAACTCTCAGATAATTTTGATACCTGAGTTTCCGAATTGAGCGCGTAATGAACTTTAGGAGGGCGATTGCTGCTGTGACTGGTATACTTTGTCAGTTTTTACACAACAGCTGCATCACTTTGTCTTGTTGTTAAAGCAGTGCGTATTTACATATCATAGTATACTATCAGAAGAATTATCATAAATACAAGTGAAAAATTTGAGGAACTACTTTAAGTTTCATAGTCGGAAATTCCCAGTTGGATATTCGACATGAACGCTCTCTCAAGCTGTATTTACTACTGGGAAACTGAGATAATTTTGATACCCAAGTTTCTGAGTTGGGAGTGCCATAAACTTTCAACATGGTTGACGTGGGGTTGCCACCTGTCCCTGTATTACTGGGATTGTCCTTCTTTTTAATAACCTGTCCCGTGAAATGTAAGCACTGTTTTCAAAAGGCTATGTGAATATATATGTTCAAACTGTGTAGCGCGCAGCCGCGTGCATGGCAGAGAGGGAGAGACAGAGCCGGCGAACTAAGCTAACTAAGCTCCTGCTTAGGGTCCCGCCGCCACTAGGGGGCCCCCTAACTACAGATGGTAGTCGCGGGCGTCGCCGCTCAAAGTGAAATTTTCCTTTTTATGCCTTTATATCTTTATTCGTTCATGGCAAGTCTGCATTGTCAACTTCATCTTTGCAGTGACGCAGAAAACACCAGTTTATTAATAAACAATTCAATGTCTCCTTGCTATTTTTTATTTTATTCTAGCCCTTATTCCACATATTCTCGAGCCAGCAGGGTTGAGCGGTCGGAGTTGCCAAATGGATTTCTCTTCTGTTCTTTTTAACATTTTGACACACCTGCACTTTTATTTTGTTTAGTTTGTATTTAGAAACTACTTGTTACTTCAATAAATTGGATCATTTTAAGCTTGTTGCGTATTTCATTAGCATTGTGTTGGGGCGATGGGGGGAAGTGGGGCTTGAAAATTCCCCCTTGTTCAAATTGGGGAATGACCAAAAAAATTGGAGAACCACTGCGTTAAGTCAAACAACCGTGTCAGTTCGTTGTCTTCCCTGTACTTGGAAATTTGACAGCAAAAATGAAACTATTTCTCCATCTATGAGTCTATCCATCAGGTGCAGAAAAAAGATTGCATAAACGCTGCATCGCCTTGTCACTAAAGTAGTATTTATACAATAATAATAATAATAATTCCTAGTCGGAGTTTCTAGTCATAATTTCCTAGTTGGAGTTTCCTAGTCAAAAATCGGACATGAACGAACTCTCAAGTCGTATCTACTACTGGAGGGGAGAACGATTGCAGCTTTTTTGTGGATCAGTTTTTCCACAACAGCGGCATCACCTCGTCTTGTTGTTAAAGTAGTGCATATTTACATATATCAATAATGATTTGAACCATACGCAAATGTACGCACGATATGCCTTCCAGAGGTGAATCGCAAATGTATGCACGATTGTAACCGCATTACGAGAATCAAAAACTTACCGCACTCGCGTACAGCTTCATCTTGATGTGAATGAAGTTAGGCCTATAAATACACTCTAGTTTATCCTCTCAAAGGGTTTGTGTTGAGCCTAAGTGAGCAAGAATGTTCTGGAAGAAAAGTGTGAATGCTAAATAAGCACACAACACAGGGTTTAAGAAGTATATAACCAATTGTATTCCCTTCTGTTAATATACACGTATGCAGATTCATCTCACTGGAACACTCTACAATAACATTTAGAAAGAACAAGGGAGCTGAGGAGAAATGCAACTGACAAACCCGACAGGATCGGAAATAATGGAGACATTCATACAGACACACACACACACACACACACACAAGCACACAAGCAGATGGAAGAGTGAAATCAAATGATGATGGTGTCTGGTCCTCGTTGAGTGAATATGGAGAATGAACAGCCCTCCACACGCTGGGTAAAGCCAGAGCGACATGATTCAAACAGAGGATCAAAGTCTCCCGGATACTATCCCGCCAGGTAAAGGAAATGTTTTCTTGTAAACCAAATCGTATTTTGCGGTTTAATATTCAAAGGAGCATCTGCTTTCTGGAATCTGATTCACGTATCTGTGCATTTCATTGCACGTTATTTTCTTTTTCTTTTTTTCTTCTTAGGGATGATAATTAGGAAAAACACATCTCTTTTAGCACTGGGATGAGATTCAAATATTTAGACATTTCACAAACTGTTTTAAACATTTTCTTTTCATTGTAGAGTTTAGTTCTTTTAATAGAGTTGAGAAAATTAGAATACTAGAGTTCAAGATGTACATCTTCCAAGGAACAGGCCGTTTCGTCTTTCTTTCAAGAGAGTTTGTTCCGTTTTCTTAAATGCGCAAAGATAATACCTACTTTCCCCCTGAGAGAACGTGCTCAAAGACGCAGGAGAGTTCACGTTCCCTACTCGTGGAACATTATAGTCTTTTCCGTTTGACATTGTGACAAAATAAAAAAGAGAGCACGCACACACACATAGAAAACAAAACAAAAAAAAGCATCCTATGAGTCTCTGCTGTCTTCCACTGATGTGGTTTGTTGACGTGACGTGGGTCAGAGGGTCTCGATCAATCGTGTTCACGAGTCCTTTTCAAACATCTGTATGCTGTTGGGGTTGTGTTTCGGGTTCTTGAATGAGGTACTTAGAGCAGAAACCAAGATCTTCAGCGGGCCGAGGACGGAGCCCTGTGGAACCCCCAAACACACACGACGAAAATCTGCTGGAACGTGGGGTCTCCGAGGGGATCATCCACAGATGTTTCGCTAGTTGTAACGGTTTGATATATATATATATATGTATACGTATTCGTATATTAATTATTTGACTCCACAGAAACAGTATTTGTCTGTTTTCATTTTGAATACCACATGCTGGAAACACAACAGAATCACGTTGCATCTGCTCCTGAGCACCAAGGACAAGGAGGAAAAGAGAGAACAAGCCAAGAAAGGGTGTGGGAAAGAGAGAAAGAGAGGGATGAAGGGAGGGGAGGATGGAAACGTGAAGCACTTGGAAAGAGAGGGAGACGGATTTGACACAGAGCTGGTTTGGCAGTATTACGGAGGAGTGTGACTGCTTAACGTTTTCGGCACCATCTGTTCCTGAAATGTCACCTATGCCAAGCCGTTCCAATCCAACTGCTCTCATTCCCAAACAATTCTCGGCCACATCCAACGCTCTGATGGAGCAACAATGGATTGCCCAAGCAGCCTGGCATACACGGGTGTTTTGACATCAGGCTAGGAGATGATCTGAATATTGAGGACTCGAGTAGTATTTACAAAGAACAAACTAGAGCGTCAAATCAAGTGAGCGGAGAAATCCCCTTTTCATCAATACAAAAGGTTTGCAGAGTTTCTTTTCATAACAGGGATTAGCTATCAAAAAATTGAAATGAGGGAAGGAATGATTCCAAACCCAACAGACACCCTCACACTCTTTAGCGCTCGCTGGAAATGAGGCCAACAGCTAGACGAGACAGGAAATTAAAGAAGACTGATGTCAGAGCACTATAAGTGACCGGTCAACTGCCGAAAAATCTCTCTTTCCGTTCCTCATCCTATCTCTCTCCTTCTCCCGCCGTCGGTCCCTTCGGAGGCCGAGCTCAGACGTAATACTCCTTGTCTTTGTTTTTCTTGCTCTTGGTGCCCGTCTTGGCCGTGCCGGGCTGCTTCTCCTTCACTAGGGCGCCGTTGCTTTGCGTGGCCGAGTTGCTGATGTAGTTGCGGCTCTGGTCCACCTGGTAGGAGCCTTCGTCGCGGTTCCGGTACTTGTACATGGCGTAGAGGAGGATGAGGATGCAGAGAGCGGCCGCGGCTACGATTCCCACGACCATTCCTGTCGTGCTACTGGACTCGCGGATCACCTCCACTGCTCCCGGCGGCCCTCGGTCTGGCGACGAGGGGTCTGTGGTGGGGACATGGGGGAAATTGGGGGGATACGTTATACCTGGGTTGTGTCGATGCGGTTCGCCCGACGGCTGAGCGGGCGGCAGGAGCACTTGGTCACGAGTGTTCATTTTACCCGCCGGGATGTTGGGGCCACTGTTGATGCCAGGTTTGAGTCGGGAAACTGGTGGGGCCGTGGGGGTGAAGGGGAGGGGCGGCCGATGAGAGTTGGGCAAACGGGCGAAGGGCCGATCGCCCCGGGGGGGAGGCGGGAGTACCGTCCGATCAGTGACAAGGGCCGAGTTTTTATAATAATCCTCATCGTCGGACTCCGTCATCTCGCCCGAGCCGTAGGCCGAGACCTCCATGGGCTCTTCGCAGTCCTCCTGGTCAAGCGGACAAGGGGGCCGCCCGGGCAGGGCGAGAGACTCTTTGGTGGTCTCGAGCAAGGTGAGGAAGGGGCGATAGGTCGGGGGCGGGGGAATAACAGGGTAACGTGTCGCAATCGACGGGGGGTCAAGGGAATCCACAGTTATAATTGGCAACACTAGTTCACCTCCTAGGATGAAAGAGAGAAGGAACACGGCATTAGTCACCCGAGCGAGACAAGTGAACAGAAGAGAGAGAAGAACCATCATTAGAACAGGACTAAGACTTAATGAGGTTAGTTCTAAAGTTAGTTTGGTAAGCATCTATTTAAAATCAGACTATGAACAGCTAGGCTAATGCTAAAGAATTACTGGTGTGTACTTGATTACAGGGTTAGAATAATACAGACAATCATTTAAAACTTAAGCATAATGTGCTACCCAGCATAAACTAGAATGTACATTCAGATAAATCCTACACAAACAGTTCTACATCTACTGTACAGTACATTCAGACTTGGCTGTGCTAATGCTAGTGCTAGTGCTAATGCTAATGCTAACCTCCACTCACTGCATGTTTAACAAGATAGCAAACCACGTAGTACAGGTCACTTACATTAACAAATTGGCCGCATGATTTTTGCATGAAAAAAAAAATTACAAAAAGAAAGCTGTGTAAGATTGTTCTCGGATAGTGATAAACAAATTTCACCCCATGTTTCAAAGTGTTTTAAAGTGTTTTGAATTCATCATTCACTGAACGTTTTTCCCGGAGCTCACAAAGCTCATAATTCCCGCTCCCCGTTGGCATGGTGATATCTCGCTAATGATGAGGATCTATATGCAAAACGTCCCACTCTCACCCCGGGATACCGAAGGTGATATTTTCAAATTACTGTCCCACAAGATTTCCCCCTCCCCAAAACACAGACCGAATCTTTCAACATAATTACCCATAAGCCTGTCTTTTGGAAATCTCAGAGCATGAATAACAAAAGCCTGTTTTCCTCTGAGTGTCAAGGAATGCCAAAAGTTAAATGATACAAGTTTTCGTTTGACGTCGCGCCGCTCAGATTTAGACTTGTCAAACATCAACACCTTTTAATGGAGCATANTTGTCCTAACCAGACGCGACGGCGACATGCGAAGTTTCTAATTTAGAAACGGTTCCTATTTCTGCGACGTCGCGGCTGACAGAATGAAAAAATTACACTGATTATGAGTACACATTATTTATTTTTAGTTAAAAATAGGTCGCTGTGCCACAAGATAACGGATAATTTACCTCAGATTTTGAAAGCATGTAATATAGCGTTCAAAATGAATTCTATGCAAACATATACAACTGTACTTCATAACAAAATTAGTCAATGAGTATATTTTGTTAATGTTTAGATTTTTAATAATGTTATTTCTTGATTTGATTATGTCCTTACCCATATTCAATGCGAGTGCGGGCCAAGAGAGAGACTCCGCCCACAAACTGTTCTGAATCTCACAGTCGCGTCACGTCTAGTGTGGACAGACACACTTGCTGTCGCTGGAATTTCGTGTAGTTAGGACACGGTGTGACTTTTTTCTCGCAATCGCTTGTTCATTCGCAATCTCAGAATTCTGACCTTCTTTCTGCACTTTTGTGTTTATAGTACTGCAGTATTAAGACAGAGAAAATGAAATACTGCAAAACAAGCAGCGAACAAGACAAAAGTATGTTAAAACCGTCTTCCGAAAGCTCTTTCTAATAGAAGTTCGTTTTCGCCATGGAACAAAAATATTAAAAAAGTAATTGTGACTTTTTATCTCACAATTCTGACATTTTTTTTTCAATATCTTGAGTTTATATCTCGCAATCCTGACTTTAATATCTGGCGACTAAAAACTAAAAATACCATTAAAACCGTCTTCTGACATCCTACATCTCCCTCTCTCTGAAATTCCTTATTTATATATATATATATTATTATTGTTATTATTATTATATATTTTTATTTTTTATTTTATATATATATATATATATTCTTATATGTGGAGATTTTTCATGGCATCTGTTTGTATATAGTTCAATGAGCTTTGATTTGTATCTGGTATGTTAACTTAAAAAATATAAAAAATATGGATCACAAAAAAAAAAGAAAACGTCTTCTGAAACCTAATTTTCGACAAACAGAAATATGAAAAAGGTAATTGCGACTTTTTTCTCACAATTGCGAGTTTATAAATAAATTACAATTCTGATTTTTTTCTCGCAATCACTTGTTCATTCGCAATATCAGAATTCTGACCTTTTTTGCACTTTTGTGTTTATACTGCAGTATTAAGACAGAGAAAATGCAAATACTGCAAAACAAGCAGCGAACAAGACGAAAATACGTTAAAATAGTTTTTTTATAACAAAAATATAAAAAACTAATTGCGACTTTTTATCTCACAATTCTGACATTTTTTTTCCCTCAAAATCTTGAGTTTATATCTCGCAAACCTGACATTTATATCTGGCGACTATTTTCTCAGAATTGCAAGAAAAACAAATAAAACCATTAAAGCCGTCTTCCTTTCTTATAGAAGCTTGTTTTCTCACAATTGCGAGTTTATAAATAAATTACAATTCTGAAATTTTTTCCTCAAATTTTTGATTTTGGCAACTCTGACTCGAATTGCTGGAAAAGGAGATCCAGTTCTATTGTTTGGTTCCGTGGCGGACTAGAGTCGTGGAGTTTGAGCAGAACCGGCGAGACGAGCGGATGATCTCGAGTGTGGAGCAGTGAGAGGGACAGAAGCCTGTTTCCCAGCGGGATGAACGGGAGTAGACCTGACGGGTGTTCGTCGCGAGCGCTCGGGACACAGGGAAGCCAGAGACCGGAGCTGTCTCTCTTTTAGCTAATTTAATTTTGAAGTGTAGCGCTGGAGTGACGGCGGGGTGCGAGCGCTTCATAATGCACAACAGAAGACATAAATGCACTCGCTTCACATCAAACACACATTTAATGTGCTGAAATATTCATGTTTGTTTAGTTCAGTTTATCAACTGATAAATTAAGAGCATCTTGATTCTATACGAAGAGACACTTTGTTTCAATAAGCTGATAATCCAATAATGTTTGTGTGTAGCGATATATAGTTATATAATTCAATATAATGTTTGTGTGTAGCGGTTGTGTGTTTTGTGTTACAGTCATGTGTTTGTGTGTAATGGTTGTGAGTTTGTGTGTAACAGTGTGTTTGTGAGTAACGGTTGTGTTTGTGGTTGTGTGTTTGGGTGTAGTGGTTGTGTGTAACAGTGTGTTTGTGTATAACGGTTGTGTTTGTGTGTAGCGGTTGTGTGTAACAGTGTGTTTGTGAGTAACGGTTGTGTTTGTGTGTAGCGGTTGTGTGTTTGGGTGTAGTGGTTGTGTGTAACAGTGTGTTTGTGTATAACGGTTGTGTTTGTGTGTAGCGGTTGTGTGTAACAGTGTGTTTGTGAGTAGTGGTTGTGTGTTTGTGTGTAACAGTGGTTTGTTTGTATGTAGCAGTTGTGTGTAGCGGTTGTGTGTTTGTGTGTAGCGGTTGTGTGTTTGTGTGTAACAGTGGTTTGTATGTAGCAGTTGTGTTTAGTGGTTGTGTGTTTGTGTGTAGTGGTTGTGTGTTTGTGTGTAGCGGTTGTGTGTTTGTAGTTTCGGCTCATTAAAGCTAGCGAATGGTTGGCAGGCTCCAGTGAATGATGTAATTAGGAGAGTCTAACGAGGGCAGAGATTAATTAGCCCGTCGGGATCAGCTGAGTAGAGGGACATTCATGAGACATTTCTGAGGGACCCTGGAGCAGAAACGCAATGCGGAGATTTCCTATCCATCCATCCATCCATCCATCTATCCATCCCTCTCTTTGTCTCTCTCTCTTTCTCCATCCCTCCCTCCCTCTCTTCATTCCTCTC
The DNA here is from genome assembly GCF_016745375.1 of Pimephales promelas. Next base: position 22,243 of record NW_024121162.1, read on the forward strand.
TCTCTCTCTCTCTCTCAATCCCTCTATCTCTTCATTCTTCTCTCCCTCTCTTCTGCCTCAACTTTGGCTCATCCATCTCTCCCACGATACCAGCAAACGTGAGAAACATACTGATGCCAGTCATGTCTCTCTCTCTCTCTCTCTCTCTCTCTCTCTCTCTCTCTCTCTCTCTCTGTATTTTTGATTCATACCTTCATCTTTCTTGTTTCCATTCACTTTGTAGTCCTGCATTTGACGGTGAGTCACACAGTTTGTTTGCTCTCTTTGTCCTTTTGTTTGCAGAAAACACAGATGAACAACTGCCCACCTTCAGAGACCGACGGTTGCTATGGTGTGCCTCGGAGGTTGCTAAGGCGTTCTGACATTAAACAGTTGCTGAAGTTTTCTAGGTGGTTGCTATGCAGATGCTGCCCTATTGCTAAGGTGGTATTAGTGGTTGCTAGGTGGTGGAGAGTAAGATGTTTAGGAGTAGATAAATAGATAGACAGACAGACAGACAGACAGACAGATAGACAGATAGACAGATAGATAGATGTCTTATTTCTCAGGTTTATTATCTAGTGCCAATAAGACATCAGATCTTCAGCTGCTGTTATTGATAGGACATGATAATGAAACACCTAACGAGTCATGTGACACACTGCATTATTACATCATTCAGTCACATGACCAGAGACAGCGTTTATCCCATCACTCCGGCATTACTAAACCAGATCACAAACACCTGCAGACAAACACACTGACCTGATCATAAGACAACCTCGCCGCCTCAACAACAGAGGAGTATCCTTCAAACTACAGTAACTCACTGAACAACGGAAGACTGTGTGTTTCTTAATGTTTCATGCGTTCGTCAGACTCGACCATCCAACGGTTGAGACACACTCGTTATTTTACACTACAGTGTAGTGGATCTGGAACTACGGACTCGCATTGAGGCACATTTGTCCAATCACAGCTGCACACGGGATGACATCATGATGTGTGTGTGTGTGTGTGTTTCAGCACATGAAAACTCCCACAGATGGTCAGCTTGACTCACCGTTTCCAGGCTCACACTCCTCGAGATCTTCATCATCACTCGGACATTCAGCGGACGCTACTAACAGATCGTCAGTATTCTACAGAGAGATGGAGGGGGGGGGGGGGGGGGTCGTCGATGAGAGGGGGGGGAGGGAGGGAGAGAGAAGGGAGTGAGGGGGGGAGGGGGAGAAAGAGATTTGAAATTGAGTTCACCTTTGTTATTACAATTAATTTGCTATTACAAAAAATTACAAACCATTCATAAACATACAATGTACATAATACTTCATTTATTCCCCATAATTCTACCAAACCTAGAAACATCAGACGCTCGTTGACCTTCTCCCCATCAGTCTGTTTTTCCCAGTCTTCCAAATCGCAAATTTTGCAGTGCCAGATAAAACAATGTTATAAAACCGACACATTTTTCTTTTGGACCGAACACTTTGGCCAAAAAATTATCTTCTTTAAAAAAATAATGGGCAGATATTACCCATGTACAATCCTCCACTTTGGATCGTCGGTCCGCTTGTCAATCGCACATTTGTACAGGGGAAAATCAGATCCAAAAAACTGTGTCCATCTCTGTTCAAAAATCGCATATTAGAGACTTGAACACGTATATCAAGTATAGAGATTTCTTCCCAACAGAATCAAAACTGTCCAGAACTGGTGTTTTCAGCGTCAGTAAACAGCTTTCATCTTCTACCCGGTCTTCCACAGCCTACCAACCCTAACCCTAACCCTAACCCAAAAAACTGTCCATACCCTTCAGCCCAATCATTCAGGACATCTGGGTCTTTCAAAAAAACGTTTAGGGATGCATAGGGATATTGCCATTTTTGCTTCACCTATGATGAAGATCTTTTTTTTCTACATACCGATAACCAAAAATAAAACTCTGAACAGTAAAAACCTCATTTAACTTTTTAAACAATTCAAGAATCCAAAAAATCACCCAACCTTGAACACTCCATAAAACAATGAAAGATGAAAACTTGAACACCGTTTCTTACGCTCAGCCTCGTGAATCCTTACATCTTCCAAGTCCTCTACCATCCGCCCATAAGCTCCTTTAAGATCAGGAGTAAAGAAAACTTCAGGAAAAGGATCTTTATTGTTTGGAGAAACCCTCCCTTCCCCAGAACTCACAAGTAGAAACTTTTCTTCCATCGTAAGTCTCTGTTTTAAAACCTCCAACAATTTTCTTGCCAATCTTTCCGACCTTCATTTTAGACCAGATGCTCCTGTGAGTTATTTAACTCAGGACCCCCAGCTGCTCTCAGATCACACAATTGAACCTTTCTTGAAGGAAACATTACATTTCACACCCACATTTTCATTAGATTCATCCAACCTGGCTCCAAACACAGTCGGTTCCTCTAACAACCAAAATAAAGATGTCTCAGAAACTCCTCTTCTCTTTTTTAAAAAGCTACAAACTCTAAAAGTCCCCTTCAGTTGAATCTTGTTAGAATCCAAAGTAAAGTCCAATCCCAGATCTCCAGCTTGTTTTAAAATGGACTTGAGTGGAAGGAAGGTGGTTTAAAATATTTTGGTGTTGATTTTGGAGATGATTCAAAGGGGTTTTGGAAAAAAACAAAAGGACGTCTGGAAAAATGGAGAAGGTTGTGGCCAAAAATGTCTTTTAGAGGATGGGTGACAATCATTAATAATCTGGTGGCTTCAATGTTCTGGCATCGGTTGGCATGTATCGAGTGGACTTCTCGTTAAACTGCAGGCTGTAATAGTGGACTGTATGGAGTGTAGGACTGATACACCTCAGCCTTTCGCTTGCAGGCCATTCAAAGACTTTTAACAGGTCCAGAAGATCTAGTTTGGACAAACGTTGCTGGATTTGTTAGTTTAGGAGGGCATCTTCCCATTTTCTGCCTTCACTCTTACTCTTACACCAGTTTACTTTAGCTGAAGACATTTTACCAAACTCTATTATAATTACCTGTAAAGTGTTTACTACTTACTAATATCGTCAACATAAGCTGATGACTTAATCTTACACTCAGACTGCGGTCTACTCCACCCATCAATGTCTGCCCTAATCCTCGACAGCAGAGATTCAACGGCTAAAGATCTAACACGCCAGATAGTGCACAGCCTCTTGTTCTTTTAAAGGAGCACTCAACCCTCCATTAGTTTTGAGTATACTCTCAATGCTTGCATACAACACCCCACTCATTTTGAGGAAACCTGTGCTGAAACCAAACTCACTCAGAGTCCTCCAGAGGTACTTATGCTCAACCCGGTCAAAGGCTTTTTCCTGGTCTACAGAAATAAGGCCAAAACCCAATGATCCAGAGACGTCCAAAATATCTCTAATTAAATGAATGTTGTCAATGATGGATCTATTGGGAACACAGTGTGTCTGGTCTATATGTGAAGAGTTCAGATGCAAAAGCCTCTAAGTGCCATTTGAAATTTTCTTCTAAAATGATCATTTTTATCAAGCTTGTATATTTAAGTTCAGTAATTTCACTTAAATTGCAGTGAGGAGTACCTATTAATTGTCATTTAAGTGAAATTACTGAACTTGAATAAATAAGCTTGATAAAAATGATCATTTTAGAAGAAAATTTCCAATGCCACTTAGAGGCTTTTGCATCTGAACTCTTCATGTATAACCCCACCGATCACTTCTCTCACCCTAACTGGTAAGGCTTTAGATCAGAGCATAAGATTGACACCGGTCACCAGTTCTTTATGTTTCTGAGCTCTCCTTTTTTCAGTAATGGTGATCACTGGTCTACGGCAGCGACCCCTCTGGCCAAGCTGGCATTGATCACCTCCAGAAGATCATCACCCAAAACTGCCCAGATTCGTCGATCCCTGGAGCTTTCCCCGCTCCACTCTCTCGAGGGCGTTACACAGCTCACCTTTCCCACAAGGTTTTTTCCAGCTCAGGGTTTGCTTCATTCAAAACTAAAACTTGCTGGCTATATCCATCTCCTCTACGTGGCCACTCCTATATAACTCTGAATATAAACCTACCGCTCTTAGCCTCTATAATTTCTGTGCCTGATTCAGATAACAAGGAATGCATGTTTCTAGACCAAGCCCAAAAAAGAAACTGGTTGGGCCATCCATCTATGCGTACCAGAGCACCCTGTGCTTTAACCCCCAACAAATCATCTAAAACTTTCTTTATATCCTAGTTTAAAACTTTGACACACTCTCAGATTCCATTAAAATTTTGCATTTGGATGATCTCTTTCTCTAGATCTTTTAGAGATCGGGAAATGTCTCTCGAAGCAATGAAAGTATGCATACGGCACATTATCTCTATTTTTGCAATGTCCCACCATTGTTGCAAAGAATTAAAGGATGACTTCTTATTCTTAACTTCTTATGAACTTCTTATGACTTCTTATTTCGTCTTGGCTTTACATTACTGATACAAACATTACAACTCTGAGAAGCCTACAGGAGAAATTGCTCATTGTTTAATAATATTAAAATGATGTTTAAAACAACAGCACCTGTCTAGTCTAGCCATTTCCACGTAACGTTCCCTCACTTGTGTCCATGTGTTTTATTCAACACCCTCCAAATGTCATATATTCACATTTTTCACAATTTGTTTTAAAACACGGCATATGTGGTTCTTTGTGATTTCTATCAATATTATTTCAGATCATCATCCTCGGCCATATCAATGTCTCTTGAGACTTTTTCATTTGCATCATTTGCTTTTTCAATTTCCCCTTCTCCTATTTCTTCTTCATTACTCCTATTTACAGTTTCTTTCTGATTCGTTTGTTCACCATTCTCAAGCACTTTCCCACATTATCTTTCTGTCCCTCACCTTCAATATTATTCGGTATACTGCATCATGTTCCACATTCAGGACATGCACGAGCACAAGATGTCCGCCTTGTCAACATTTAAAACACTTCATTGTCATTATAATCCATTCATTCACTTCAGCATAGACCTGAAAATGACGTTTCCATCTTCAACTGTGGAGAATCTTGAACGCTTTAGAGCGACAGACTGAAGCTTGATCTCTTCTCAAAGACGACACTCGGCAGATTATTGATGAAGAGAGAAAAGTTACACAATTTCACGTTTTTTATGATTTTTTTTCGCATTTTATGAAATATGTTTTCTAAATAAATAAAAAAAGAAAATCAAAGCCATAAATCTATACAAGTTGTGTTCCAAATTTTAACCTGATATCTCAGTAAATGAGCGTTCAGTGGGCGTGTGTTCTTCTGCAGTTCCTCACGCTTCCACAAGAGTGCTCGTTTCGGACCGCAAGTGGGACTATTACTTACAAGTAAAGTGTTGGACTCACTGAACGAGTGTTTGACTCACTGATCGTGTGTTTGACTCACTGAACGAGTGTTTGACTCACTGATCGAGTGTTTGACTCACTGATCGAGTGTTTGACTCACTGATCGTGTGTTTGACTCACTGATCGAGTGTTTGACTCACCGATCGAGTGTTTGACTCACTTATGAAGTGTTTGACTCATTGATCGTGTGTTTGACTCACTGATCGAGTGTTTGACTCACTGAACGTGTGTTTGACTCACTGATCGAGTGTTTGACTCACTGATCGTGTGTTTGACTCAATGATTGTGTGTTTGACTCACTGAAAGGCAAGCAAAGTTATTTGAGTATGTTTGACTCACTGATCCTGTGTTTGACTCACTGAACACGTGTTTGACTCACTGATCGAGTGTTTGACTCACTGAATGCGTGTTTGACTCACTGATCGTGTGTTTGACTGACTGATCGTGTGTTTGACTCACTGAACGTGTGTTTGACTCACTGATTGTGTGTTTGACTCACTGAACGTGTGTTTGACTCACTGATCGTGTGTTTCTAACTCACTGAAAGCAGAGTTATTTGAGTGTGTTTGACTCACTGAACGCATGTTTGACTCACTGATCGTATGTTTGACTCACTGATCGTGTGTTTGACTCACTGAAAATCGAGTTATTTGAGTGTCGTTGACTCACTGATCGCGTGTTTGACTCACTGATCGTGTGTTTTACTTACTGATTGTGTTTGACTCGCTGAAAGCAGAGTTATTTAAGTGTGTTTGACTCACTGATCATGTGTTTGACTCACTGATCGTGTGTTTGACTCACTGATCGTCTGTTTGACTCGCTGTTTGACTCACTGAACGCGTGTTTGACTCACTGATCGTGTGTTTGACTCACTGAAAGCAGAGTTATTTGAGTATGTTTGACTCACTGATCATGTGTTTGACTCACTGAACACGTGTTTGACTCACTGATCATGTGTTTGACTCACTGAACACGTGTTTGACTCACTGATCCTGTGTTTGACTCACTGAACACGTGTTTGACTCACTGATCGAGTGTTTGACTCACTGAATGCGTGTTTGACTCACTGGTCGTGTGTTTGACTCACTGAACGCATGTTTGACTCACTGATCGTATGTTTGACTCACTGATCGTGTGTTTGACTCACTGAAAATCGAGTTATTTGAGTGTCTTTGACTCACTGATCGTGTGTTTGACTCACTGATCGCGTGTTTGACTCACTGATCTCGTGTTTGACTCACTGATCATGTGTTTTACTCACTGATTGTGTTTGACTCGCTGAAAGCAGAGTTATTTAAGTGTGTTTGACTCACTGATCGTGTGTTTGACTCACTGATCGTCTGTTTGACTCACTGATCGTGTGTTTCTGAAAGCAGAGTTAATTGAGTGTGTTTGACTCACTGATCGCGTGTTTGACTCACTGATCGTGTGTTTTACTCACTGATTGTGTTTGACTCGCTGAAAGCAGAGTTATTTGAGTGTGTTTGACTCACTGATCATGTGTTTGACTCACTGATCGTGTGTTTGACTCACTGATCGTCTGTTTGACTCGCTGTTTGACTCACTGAACTCGTGTTTGACTCACTGATCGTGTGTTTCTGAAAGCAGAGTTATTTGAGTGTGTTTGACTCACCGATCCTGTGTTTGACTCACTGAACACGTGTTTGACTCACTGATCGAGTGTTTGACTCACTGAATGCGTGTTTGACTCACTGATCGTGTGTTTGACTCACTGAAGGCGTGTTTGACTCACTGAACATGTGTTTGACTCACTGATCGTGTGTTTGACTCACTGAACGTGTGTTTGACTCACTGATCGTGTGTTTCTAACTCACTGAAAGCAGAGTTATTTGAGTGTGTTTGACTCACTGAACGCATGTTTGACTCACTGATCGTATGTTTGACTCACTGAAAATCGAGTTATTTGAGTGTGTTTGACTCACTGATCATGTGTTTGACTCACTGATCGTGTGTTTGACTCACTGATCGTCTGTTTGACTCGCTGTTTGACTCACTGAACGCGTGTTTGACTCACTGATCGTGTGTTTCTGAAAGCAGAGTTATTTGAGTGTGTTTGACTCACTGATCATGTGTTTGACTCACTGAACACGTGTTTGACTCACTGATCATGTGTTTGACTCACTGAACACGTGTTTGACTCACTGATCATGTGTTTGACTCACTGAACGCGTGTTTGACTCACTGATCGTGTGTTTCTGAAAGCAGAGTTATTTGAGTGTGTTTGACTCACTGATCATGTGACTGAACACGTGTTTGACTCACTGATCATGTGTTTGACTCACTGAACGCGTGTTTGACTCACTGATCGTGTGTTTGACTCACTGAACACGTGTTTGACTCACTGATCATGTGTTTGACTCACTGAACACGTGTTTGACTCACTGATCATGTGTTTGACTCACTGAACGCGTGTTTGACTCACTGATCGTGTGTTTCTGAAAGCAGAGTTATTTGAGTGTGTTTGACTCACTGATCATGTGTTTGACTCACTGAACACGTGTTTGACTCACTGATCATGTGTTTGACTCACTGAACGCGTGTTTGACTCACTGATCGTGTTTTTTTTTTTTTTTTTTTTTTTTTTTTTTTTTTTTTTTTTATTAAACATTTAAGCAATACATACAAACATATATAAAAGAAAAAAAAATTACAGCAAAATACACAGACACAAATAAGTTGCCAGGGTAACATAAAAGCAAGAATGCGTTGCATTCACTTTAAGAGGACATAAAGGATGAATATATAGATACAGTTTTCATTGCTTTGGGATTAACAGAACTTTGGATAGTTTCCATGTATCTCTCCAAATCATCTTTGAATAAAGAAAAGAGAGGTTTCGAACCAGTAAATTTTTGCTTGTGTACATGAAATTTAGCTAGAAGGAAACACAAATTAATAATGTAATATTGTCCTGTTTTCTCTTTTGAATAATCAAACAAACCAAAGAAAACATCTTTAAAACAGAAAGAGAAGTCACTTATAAAATAGGATTGGATAAAAGTTAACAAATCTGACCAAAATTTCTCTGTGTGGGTACATTGCCAAAACAAATGAATGACGTCTTCCTCGGAAGAGTGACAAAAACAGCAGTTCACATCAATGTCGGACTTATATCGCCTTAAAAAGACTTTGGTTGGGTAACATTTGTGAATTAGTTTAAATGTTATTTCTTTAACTTTGTTTGTAAGCAGATACTTATGAGACAAGGACCATATTTTTTCCCACGGTAAATTCTCAACAATGTTATTCCAGTATGGGATTACATAAGGAATTGTTATTATCTCCTTCTGGAAGAGAGCTCTGATTTTATAATTATTTTTTTGTTGCTCTACAGAAAAGCACACATTTCCTATCATTGTGTCAGTTGGGCTCAAAGAGTAAGTACATGGCCATGGAAATGAAGAGCCTTGCAACAGAGAAGACACTCCAGAGGGAATTGCATTGAAAACAGTTGCATATTCAGTAGCAGAAATAGGAATTTTATATTTCTGTAAAAAATCTAAATAGTTGTAAAGTCTGCCCTGAGAATTAAAAAGCTGTCCAACTAAAAGAAGGTCGTTTTTGAACCAGTTGTCAAAAAAGAGTGACTTATTCTTGTAGAGAATATCCTTATTGTTCCATAAGTAATATCTGTCTGGGGAGAAGTTGTGTTTGTATATTAGGGACCATGCCAAGAGCATCTGCTTATGAAAGTTAGAGAGTTTGAGCGGGATCTTCGTAACATTATAGTTACAAAGTAAGAGAAAATTTAGGCCACCTACTTTTGAAAAAATATAATTGGGGATAATATTCCAAAGTGAAGAGGGATTAGTAAGGAAATTTCTAAGCCAATTAATTTTAAAAGTGTTGTTTAAAGTAGTAAAATCTAAAAAATCCAACCCCCCCTTTATTACAGAATTCGTCAGTACTGATTTTCTAATGAAGTGGGTTTTATTTTTCCAAACAAAATTATTTAAGATGCTATCAACCTTTTTTAAAGTTCCTTTATCAACCTCTAAGGAGAGAGCGGCGTACGTTAGTCTAGACAACCCTTCAGCTTTGGAGAGCAGAATTCTTCCTCGTATCGACAAGTCTCTCTGCAGCCAAGAGTTCAATTTCCTTTGGGTTTTCATTATTAGAGGATCAAAATTTAGCTTACACCTTGTTTTTTGGTCTTTATTAATTATAATTCCTAAGTACGTAACTTCTTCTTTTACAGGGATATTGCATATAGAGGGAACATTACAGCTTTTAATTGACATTAATTCGCATTTGTTAATATTTAGATTCAAACCCGAAGCTCTGGAAAAGGACTTGATCAAACTCAAAGCTAAAGGGATTTGAGAGGCATTATTCAGGAATAAAGTAGTGTCGTCAGCCAGCTGGCTAATGATAATTTGTCTATCGTCAATTGTTATACCTTTTAAGTTACTAGTAGAAATATGCAGAGCTAAAAATTGTGAGGCAAGCAAGAATAGATATGGAGATATAGGACAGCCTTGTCTTACTCCACGGGACAGATCAAATCTTGGTGAGGTTCCAAATTTTAATTTAATAACACTATTATTATTTTTATACAAAGTCCTGATTGCTCTACAGAACGAATCTCCAAACCCGAATTTGGTAAGGGCTTGAAATATAAAGTTATGCTCAAGCGAGTCAAAGGCTTTGTAGAAGTCTAGGAAAAGCAAATAACTTTCATTAGGGATGAGATCCTGATAATCTAAAATATCTAGGACTAATCTTATATTATTGGTAATGTGACGTTTTCCCATAAAACCTGATTGAGATTCATCAATAATAAAGTTAAGGACATCTTTAATTCTTTTTGCTAAAATTAAAGCTAGAATTTTATAATCATTATTCAAGAGGGTAATCGGTCTCCAGTTTTCTAGACACTCTTTGTCTTTATTGGGTTTGGGTATCAGAGCGATGACCCCTTGAGTCATGCTCGCCGGAAGAGCTTCCGACTCCAGACTTTCCTCAAACACTTTCAATAAGAAAGGGGATAATTTCTCTGCAAACATCTTATATAATTCGGAAGTTAAACCATCAGAGCCAGGACTTTTATTATTTTTTAGACTCTTAATAGCTAGTAGAATTTCTGATTGGGATATGTCATTATCACAAGCTTCTTTATCTTCTAAGGGAATAACTTTATTATGATTGATAGATTCAAAAAAAGATTTGGCTGAATTGTCACAATATTTTGATGTATACAAGTTGTTATAGAATTTGGAGCAAAAAGAAGCGATTTGCCTAGGATTCTCCAGAACTCCATCATCTGTACGGAGACGGTCAATAGAAGCATTCACAGCATTGGATCTTTCCAACCTAAAGAAATAGGCTGAATTTTGCTCTCCTTCTTCCAGCCACTTTCTCCTGGATCTAACATAGGCTCCTTTAGCTTTGGATCTATACAGGTCATCTAACTTACTTTGTAGTTTGGAATATTCAATGCTTTGCATATCTGTCAAAGGGTCCTTAAAAGATATAGTAGATAGTTGTGAAAGAATTTCATCCTCTTTTAATCTATTTTGCTTTGCAATATTACTTCCAAATTTCCTAAAGAATTTCCCTAATTCATATTTTAAAAGCTCCCAATTACGCCCATAAGCTTTTTGTGATTTAGCCCTTTCCCAGTAAATTTGAATTAGTTCACTAATCTGTTGTTTGGCCTCTTCATATTTCAGGAGTGAGCAATTTAACTTCCAGAGCGACGTTTTACAAGCATTAATTGCAATATTTTGCGATAAGTTAACTAAAATGTAAATGGCATTATGGTCAGTTAGTGGGCTCTTACTGATATTAATAGAGATATTATTACTACTTAATGTTTTAGAAATCAACCAATAATCAATTCTGGACTGCCTTGAACAGTCTTTGTTACTCCAGGTGTACTGTATTACATCCGGATACATTTCTCTCCAGATGTCTACTAAGTCAAATTTATCCATAAATGCTACAAGATTCGAGTTGGGGGAAACTGTTTTTCTAGGAGGGAGCCTATCTAAAATGTTATTCAATGCTATGTTGAAATCTCCACCTAAAATCAGAAAAGCAGATGGATATTTGCCTAAGGCATATGAAAGTTTTTGATCTAAAGTATTAAAGAAGGCATGGTTTTCTGAAACAGAATTGTAACCATAGATGTTGACAATAATCAATATAAAATGATTGATAACAACAACCATTAGCAAGAAGTGTCCTGAAGGATCAATACTGGTTTCCAAAATGTTACCATTAAAATTATACCTCATAATCCCAACTCCTGCAGAATGTTCTGACCCATGTGACAACCAGATGTCATTGCCCCACTGTGACCTCCAGAATTTTACATCTTTAGATGTAGAGTGACTTTCTTGGAAAAAACAAAAATCTACTTTGTGCCTCTTAGAAAACAAAAACAAAGCCTTCCTTTTGATATTATTTTTCAGACCCCTGGCATTTAAAGAAAATAAAGACAAAGACATAAAAATTAAACAATATAAAATACCTAAAGAACTAGGTAATGAAACAGTATATCAATTAGAACATAAGCAACTAGAATACCACAAAACGCAGTAGTTCGCCTGACTCTGCAACATCATATAGAACCTGGAGTAACGAGAACAAGGGCATGAGTACAAGTCTTATTCGGTGTTTCTTTTAGCCCTTATGTCTGTATTATCTCACTTTCGTTGCTCTTTCAGTCAAGTTTTCACGTCTTCAAAACGAGCACACTCATTGACAGAAATGAATAGTTTCAAAAATAAAAATTCCGTATTGATAACGATTGTCATAAAATAATATTTTCCCAAATAAAAAATAATTGCATTAAGGATCAAGCATGTGCAACAACAAGATCAAATGGGCAACGAAGAAAGAAAGAAAAAAAAACTAAGATCGTCTGTCAGATCTCTTTGGAGGAAGAAAAAAAAAAAAAAAAAAAAAAGTACAGCAGTTCGCGCCTACCCGTCCCCGAGAGTATCGGAGAGTGGTTTGCTGATCGAAACTTCGACGATGCCATAGGATCATTCAGCCTTGATCATTTACAGAGATCTTCTTACCGTCGACATATGCAAAGGGCCCCCTGAAGCCTGCTCTCTTCCCCTCCTTTCTCGCTTGTTCCACAAGTGGCCAAAGTTTGTTCCTGGCGTCTTTGGCACTTTGCGTCAAGTCTTCAAAAATTCTGATTTTCCTTTCTTTGAGAATGGCAGCGGTTCTGGCATCCCTCCAGATTTTATCTCGAACATTACGTGACAGAAACTGTACGATGATGCGCCGGCTCGCGCGAGCTCCCTCCGAGCGCGGGCCCAGTCTGTGGGCGACGTCGAGCGTGTACACGAGTTGGTCTGCGATCTCCGGAGAAACTTTGCTGAATAAGTCGATCAGAGTCTTCCGTACATCTTCTCCTCGTTGCTCCTGAATACCTGACACTCGCAGATTCCACCTCCTTTTATAGGCATCCAGCTCCTCGCATTTATCGCGTAGCACGCAGTTCTCCTTTTCAAGTGATTCCACCCGGTTCTGCAACGAGCACACCTTGCTTGATACCTCTTCCATGTGATTGCTTATAAACTCAAGCGCCTCAGTCACACTGTTTAGCGAGGCCGTATTACCTTGCACGGTCTCCTCGAGGGATTGCAATCGATTCATGAATTCCAGTTGCATTTTTTCGACTCTCTCCAAAACTTCCATCAGGTTCGAATTGGACACCATCTGATTATCCGACGCCACTCTTTCACCCAATTTTGATTTTTTGGCAGGCTGTCGAGGAGTTTCAGGCAGGGGAGCTTTAGCTCCTGTTGCATTCTTAGCGTCATTCCCTTTGAACGAGGCATCCAGAGATTTCTTTGCGTACGAATGCATGGCACCTCGTGTAGGCTTATCTTCATCCATCGCGCTCGTTGAAACGTTAAAAAAACGTAAGATCGAATAAAGACTTTCTCAGATCAATAAAGAAAATATTACTTTATGCCCTTTTACATATTAAATCTTTTGTCAACTATATAATGAGTGCAGAGCTTCGGCACAGTGATGTTACTCAGTCGCCATCTTGGCTCCTCCCTCACTGATCGTGTGTTTCTGAAAGCAGAGTTATTTGAGTGTGTTTGACTCACTGATCATGTGTTTGACTCACTGAACACGTGTTTGACTCACTGATCATGTGTTTGACTCACTGAACGCGTGTTTGACTCACTGATCGTGTGTTTGACTCACTGAACACGTGTTTGACTCACTGATCATGTGTTTGACTCACTGAACACGTGTTTGACTCACTGATCATGTGTTTGACTCACTGAACGCGTGTTTGACTCACTGATCGTGTGTTTCTGAAAGCAGAGTTATTTGGGTGTGTTTGACTCACTGATCATGTGTTTGACTCCCTGAACACGTGTTTGACTCACTGATCATGTGTTTGACTCACTGAACGCGTGTTTGACTCACTGATCGTGTGTTTCTGAAAGCAGAGTTATTTGAGTGTGTTTGACTCACTGATCATGTGTTTGACTCACTGAACACGTGTTTGACTCACTGATCATGTGTTTGACTCACTGAACACGTGTTTGACTCACTGATCATGTGTTTGACTCACTGAACGCGTGTTTGACTCACTGATCGTGTGTTTCTGAAAGCAGAGTTATTTGAGTGTGTTTGACTCACTGATCATGTGACTGAACACGTGTTTGACTCACTGATCATGTGTTTGACTCACTGAACGCGTGTTTGACTCACTGATCGTGTGTTTGACTCACTGAACACGTGTTTGACTCACTGATCATGTGTTTGACTCACTGAACACGTGTTTGACTCACTGATCATGTGTTTGACTCACTGAACGCGTGTTTGACTCACTGATCGTGTGTTTTCTGAAAGCAGAGTTATTTGAGTGTGTTTGACTCACTGATCATGTGTTTGACTCACTGAACACGTGTTTGACTCACTGATCATGTGTTTGACTCACTGAACGCGTGTTTGACTCACTGATCGTGTGTTTCTGAAAGCAGAGTTATTTGAGTGTGTTTGACTCACTGATCATGTGTTTGACTCACTGAACACGTGTTTGACTCACTGATCATGTGTTTGACTCACTGAACGCGTGTTTGACTCACTGATCGTGTGTTTGACTCACTGAACACGTGTTTGACTCACTGATCATGTGTTTGACTCACTGAACACGTGTTTGACTCACTGATCATGTGTTTGACTCACTGAACGCGTGTTTGACTCACTGATCGTGTGTTTCTGAAAGCAGAGTTATTTGGGTGTGTTTGACTCACTGATCATGTGTTTGACTCCCTGAACACGTGTTTGACTCACTGATCATGTGTTTGACTCACTGAACGCGTGTTTGACTCACTGATCGTGTGTTTCTGAAAGCAGAGTTATTTGGGTGTGTTTGACTCACTGATCATGTGTTTGACTCCCTGAACACGTGTTTGACTCACTAAACATGTGTTTGACTCACTGAACGCGTGTTTGACTCACTGATCGTGTGTTTCTGAAAGCAGAGTTATTTGAGTGTGTTTGACTCACTGATCATGTGTTTGACTCACTGAACACGTGTTTGACTCACTGATCGAGTGTTTGACTCACTGAACGCGTGTTTGACTCACTGATCGAGTGTTTGACTCACTGAACGCGTGTTTGACTCACTGATCGTGTGTTTCTGAAAGCAGAGTTATTTGAGTGTGTTTGACTCACTAATCGTCTGTTTGACTCGCTGTTTGACTCACTGAACACGTGTTTGACTCACTGATCATGTGTTTGACTCCCTGAACACGTGTTTGACTCACTGAACATGTGTTTGACTCACTGAACGCGTGTTTGACTCACTGAACGCGTGTTTGACTCACTGATCGTGTGTTTCTGAAAGCAGAGTTATTTGAGTGTGTTTGACTCACTGATCATGTGTTTGACTCACTGAACACGTGTTTGACTCACTGATCGAGTGTTTGACTCACTGAACGCGTGTTTGACTCACTGATCGAGTGTTTGACTCACTGAACGCGTGTTTGACTCACTGATCGTGTGTTTCTGAAAGCAGAGTTATTTGAGTGTGTTTGACTCACTAATCGTCTGTTTGACTCGCTGTTTGACTCACTGAACACGTGTTTGACTCACTGATCATGTGTTTGACTCCCTGAACACGTGTTTGACTCACTGAACATGTGTTTGACTCACTGAACGCGTGTTTGACTCACTGATCGTGTGTTTCTGAAAGCAGAGTTATTTGAGTGTGTTTGACTCACTGATCATGTGTTTGACTCACTGAACACGTGTTTGACTCACTGATCATGTGTTTGACTCACTGAACACGTGTTTGACTCACTGATCGTGTGTTTCTGAAAGCAGAGTTATTTGAGTGTGTTTGACTCACTGATCATGTGTTTGACTCACTGAACACGTGTTTGACTCACTGATCGTGTGTTTGACTCACTGAACGCGTGTTTGACTCACTGATCGTGTGTTTGACTCACTGAACACGTGTTTGACTCACTGATCATGTGTTTGACTCACTGAACACGTGTTTGACTCACTGATCATGTGTTTGACTCACTGAACGCGTGTTTGACTCACTGATCGTGTGTTTCTGAAAGCAGAGTTATTTGGGTGTGTTTGACTCACTGATCATGTGTTTGACTCCCTGAACACGTGTTTGACTCACTGATCATGTGTTTGACTCACTGAACGCGTGTTTGACTCACTGATCGTGTGTTTCTGAAAGCAGAGTTATTTGAGTGTGTTTGACTCACTGATCATGTGTTTGACTCACTGAACACGTGTTTGACTCACTGATCATGTGTTTGACTCACTGAACACGTGTTTGACTCACTGATCATGTGTTTGACTCACTGAACGCGTGTTTGACTCACTGATCGTGTGTTTCTGAAAGCAGAGTTATTTGAGTGTGTTTGACTCACTGATCATGTGACTGAACACGTGTTTGACTCACTGATCATGTGTTTGACTCACTGAACGCGTGTTTGACTCACTGATCGTGTGTTTGACTCACTGAACACGTGTTTGACTCACTGATCATGTGTTTGACTCACTGAACACGTGTTTGACTCACTGATCATGTGTTTGACTCACTGAACGCGTGTTTGACTCACTGATCGTGTGTTTCTGAAAGCAGAGTTATTTGAGTGTGTTTGACTCACTGATCATGTGTTTGACTCACTGAACACGTGTTTGACTCACTGATCATGTGTTTGACTCACTGAACGCGTGTTTGACTCACTGATCGTGTGTTTCTGAAAGCAGAGTTATTTGAGTGTGTTTGACTCACTGATCATGTGTTTGACTCACTGAACGTGTGTTTGACTCACTGATCGTGTGTTTGACTCACTGATCATGTGTTTGACTCACTGAACGTGTGTTTGACTCACTGATCGTGTGTTTGACTCACTGATCGTGTGTTTCTGAAAGCAGAGTTATTTGGGTGTGTTTGACTCACTGATCATGTGTTTGACTCCCTGAACACGTGTTTGACTCACTGAACATGTGTTTGACTCACTGAACGCGTGTTTGACTCACTGATCGTGTGTTTCTGAAAGCAGAGTTATTTGAGTGTGTTTGACTGCTTTGAGTGAGTCAAACACACAATCCAGTGAGAGTTATTTTCCCTGACGCAGCCGCAGGACAAACTTCTTGTGTTTCTTTTAATTAGTTTTGAGAAGCTGCAGAAGCCTGGAGTGTTTGTTCACTTATTTATTTAATAAAGTGATATTAATCGCAGACTACATCATTTGGGGCCGGATCAAAATCATATTTCAGTTTCACGTGTTCTCCGTCAACACAACATGACATTTCAGTAAAGTTTCTTTGGTCCTGTGCCCAGTGAACGCATCAACAGACTCGGTTCCCAGTGGAGAGGGAGCGTTGGGGTTTTGTTTCTCAGATATTAATATGCCGTGCTGAAGGTGACTCATTCGTGAACGTTTTGTTGCCATAATCAAATGTCTCATCTTCCTGTTTGTGAACTATTCAGCTGGATTTGAATGCACTTTCAGAACAGAACGCACGAGGAGAAAGCTAATAACCGAAGGCAAACACTCGCATCTGAAGACACAGATGAGTTACAGTCCAGTTCAGCAGTGTAAGCCAAACACACAATCATGACAACATTTAAGACGCTGCCTGCGGTTTCCTAATGTATATTTGACATTTATCAGGTTATTTTGAGGCTGTAAGAACACAGTATAGTCACGGCAGCTTTACATGCACATCGTTCGAAAACATCTGGATCAGTCAGGATGAAGAAACAAACCAGCCAATGAATCTTTCTGAATCAAACAGACTGCTGCAACATTAATCCAATAAAACACTCAATCACAGAAAATGGCATTTTCTTTTAATTTAGTGTCATTTCTATATTTGTATTTAATAATAATGATAATGATTGTTATATCATATTGATTATTCATTGCTTAAAATATATAATTCAATTATTTTTCTTAAATTAATAAACTAATAAATAAATAAATTAATAAAATGTGACTTATGAAACGAGTAAGTGAGACTTAGATCTGAGTGCAAAAATGAGAAGATAGGAGAAACTTAATTTTTCGCCCGAAAAAAAAAAAAACGAAAGGGGTACCACTGTGGTTTTTTTTTCGGGTCGAAATTTTGAGTTTCGATATCTCAGCTCTGGAAGAGTCTAGAGCCTCCATTTTTGCACTCAGCTTTAAGTCTCATGGCCCTCTATCAGAATCCAGAGATTTGAGAAGATTGGAGAAACTTCATTTTTCGGCCGAAAAAAAAAAAAACGAAAGGGGTACCACTGTCGTTTTTTTTTCGGGTCGAAATTTTGAGTTTTTAAATAAAATAACTTTTTATTTTAGAGTGAAATATTACAATAGTAAGTTGTTTTAATTGATTGTCATTTATATTTTAATTGCTAATAATAATAATAAATATATCATATAAATTATATATCATATTGATTATTTTACCATGTTTAAATATAATCAAAAAATGTTGTCCAAATCGTGCAGCCCTTCAAACAAGCACAGCAAACCCGCAAAAAAGATTGAATCGCTTTTTAAAGTGGAGTTATAAATTTGATCGATTCTTTGCTGTTGATCAATCTGACTCGACGGATCAACAAACCAACGCTAGCATCATTCACAATGGAAATAGTTACCACAGTATGCCTCTTAAATGTAATTAAATATATATGATTTATCAGTCAGAATGGCAACCAAGGCTACATTCTCGAAAGTGTTTGTGTGAAAAGATCAAGCCACAATTTGTTTGTCAACAATCCATCTTGATGATGCGGAGGAAACTGGGTTCACTCTAAAAATACCGGGTTATTTTTCTACCCAAATCCTGGGTTGAGCTTTTTGGGTCAATTTGTTTGGGTTATTTTTTCGGTGTTTGTTACACAGATCCTGGGTCAGATATAAGAACCCAGGGTTTGAGTTATTAATTGCAGGCTTTCTGCGACCTCCGTCAAATAGATCCATGTCCTCGGTAACATACAGGATTGTGTACATTTTTTGTATCTATAAATTGTTATTGTGAGATGTTGCCTTGGAACCAAATCAAGAAGAAGCCCTTGAAGAGGCCGTTTGATCGTCACTGACCTGCGTGACGCTGTCCCTCATGGTGGGTGAGCGCTGCTTGCGTGTGGTGGTGGTGGCCATGGTGGTGGTGGTCTCCATGATGGTGGTGGACATGTCTGCGAGTGGAGTGGTGGAGGTGGTGTCGGTCGTCATCACCGAGGGCACGTCTCCCACCAGACGCAGGTTCCCCTGCACCTGAACGTTCGGGTCGCCCTCGGCCGCCAGCTTCAGCACCTGCAGGCCGTTATAATACAGACCCGAGATCTGACCCTGGAAGTTACGACCCTTCTCTCCACCGCCCACCTTAATGAACGCCTGGCTGTTGAAGATCGTCAGCTGCCGACCTGCGGAGGAGGAGGAAACACACCTGAGTGACGGACGGCGAGACGGATGCAAACCTCTGATCCGGAAACACTTCACATCATCTACAGCTCACCCAAACAGTTCACCCACGATTCACACGAGTCGTCCTTGTGTACATCACACTGTTATTACAGACGAATACAATCACAGTTATATTAGAAATGTCCTGAATCTTCCAACCTTTACAATGGCAATGAATGGCCGTTTCTGTTTTGAAGTCCATAAAAGTGCATCTGTCCATCATAAAAGTGATGGATGGACAGGTGCACTTTTATGATGGACAGATGCACTTTTATGATGGACAGGTGCACTTTTATGATGGACAGATGCACTTTTATGATGGACAGATGCACTTTTATGATGGACAGATGCGCTTTTATGATGGACAGATGCGCTTTTATGATGGATAGATGCGCTTTTATGATGGACAGATGCGCTTTTATGATGGACAGATGCGCTTTTATGATGGACAAATGCGCTTTTATGATGATAGATGCACTTTTATGATGGACAGATGCACTTTTATGATGGATAGATGCACTTTTATGATGGACAGATGCACTTTTATGATGGACAGATGCACTTTTATGATGGATAGATGCACTTTTATGATGGACAGATGCGCTTTTATGATGGATAGATGAACTTTTATGATGGACAGATGCGCTTTTATGATGGACAGATGCACTTTTATGATGGACAGATGCACTTTTATGATGGATAGATGCACTTTTATGATGGACAGATGCGCTTTTATGATGGATAGATGAACTTTTATGATGGACAGATGCGCTTTTATGATGGACAGATGCACTTTTATGATGGACAGATGCACTTTTATGATGGACAGATGCACTTTTATGATGGATAGATGCACTTTTATGATGGACAGATGCGCTTTTATGATGGATAGATGAACTTTTATGATGGACAGATGCACTTTTATGATGGATACGTAGATGCACTTTTATGATGGAGAGATGCACTTTTATGATGGAGAGATGCACTTTTATGATGGATAGATGCACTTTTATGATGGAGAGATGCACTTTTATGATGGATAGATGCACTTTTATGATGGATAGATGCACTTTTATGATGGACAGATGCGCTTTTATGATGGACAGATGCGCTTTTATGATGGACAGATGCGCTTTTATGATGGACAAATGCGCTTTTATGATGATAGATGCACTTTTATGATGGACAGATGCACTTTTATGATGGATAGATGCACTTTTATGATGGACAGATGCACTTTTATGATGGACAGATGCACTTTTATGATGGACAGATGCACTTTTATGATGGATAGATGCACTTTTATGATGGACAGATGCGCTTTTATGATGGATAGATGCACTTTTATGATGGACAGATGCACTTTTATGATGGATACGTAGATGCACTTTTATGATGGAGAGATGCACTTTTATGATGGATACGTAGATGCACTTTTATGATGGACAGATGCACTTTTATGATGGATAGATGCACTTTTATGATGGAGAGATGCACTTTTATGATGGAGAGATGCACTTTTATGATGGATAGATGCACTTTTATGATGGAGAGATGCACTTTTATGATGGATAGATGCACTTTTATGATGGATAGATGCACTTTTATGATGGATACGTAGATGCACTTTTATGATGGACAGATGCACTTTTATGATGGATAGATGCACTTTTATGATGGAGAGATGCACTTTTATGATGGATAGATGCACTTTTTATGATGGATAGATGCACTTTTATGATGGATAGATGCACTTTTATGATGGATACGTAGATGCACTTTTATGATGGATAGATGCGCTTTTATGATGGACAGATGCACTTTTATGATGGACAGATGCACTTTTATGATGGACAGATGCACTTTTATGATGGAGAGATGCACTTTTATGATGGATAGATGCACTTTCATGATGGATAGATGCACTTTTATGATGGACAGATGCACTTTTATGATGGAGAGATGCACTTTTATGATGGAGAGATGCACTTTTATGATGGATAGATGCGCTTTTATGATGGACAGATGCACTTTTATGATGGATAGATGCACTTTTATGATGGAGAGATGCACTTTTATGATGGATAGATGCACTTTTATGATGGACAGATGCACTTTTATGATGGATACGTAGATGCACTTTTATGATGGATAGATGCACTTTTATGATGGAGAGATGCACTTTTATGATGGAGAGATGCACTTTTATGATGGAAAGATGCACTTTTATGATGGATAGATGCACTTTTATGATGGACAGATGCACTTTTATGATGGATAGATGCGCTTTTATGATGGACAGATGCGCTTTTATGATGGATAGATGCACTTTTATGATGGATACGTAGATGCACTTTTATGATGGACAGATGCACTTTTATGACGGACAGATGCACTTTTATGATGGATAGATGCACTTTTATGATGGACAGATGCGCTTTTATGATGGACAGATGCGCTTTTATGATGGACAGATGCACTTTTATGACGGACAGATGCACTTTTATGATGGATAGATGCACTTTTATGATGGACAGATGCGCTTTTATGATGGACAGATGCGCTTTTATGATGGACAGATGCACTTTTATGATGGATAGATGCACTTTTATGATGGATACGTAGATGCACTTTTATGATGGATACGTAGATGCACTTTTATGATGGATAGATGCACTTTTATGATGGAGAGATGCACTTTTATGATGGATAGATGCACTTTTATGATGGAGAGATGCACTTTTATGATGGAGAGATGCACTTTTATGATGGACAGATGCGCTTTTATGATGGACAGATGCACTTTTATGATGGACAGATGCACTTTTATGATGGACAGATGCGCTTTTATGATGGACAGATGCGCTTTTATGATGGACAGATGCACTTTTATGATGGATAGATGCACTTTTATGATGGATAGATGCACTTTTATGATGGACAGATGCGCTTTTATGATGGACAGATGCACTTTTATGATGGATAGATGCACTTTTATGATGGATACGTAGATGCACTTTTATGATGGACAGATGCACTTTTATGATGGATAGATGCACTTTTATGATGGACAGATGCGCTTTTATGATGGACAGATGCGCTTTTATGATGGACAGATGCACTTTTATGATGGATAGATGCACTTTTATGATGGATAGATGCACTTTTATGATGGACAGATGCACTTTTATGATGGACAGATGCACTTTTATGATGGACAGATGCACTTTTATGATGGACAGATGCACTTTTATGATGGACAGATGCACTTTTATGAAGGACAGATGCACTTTTATGAAGGACAGATGCGCTTTTATGATGGACAGATGCGCTTTTATGATGGACAGATGCACTTTTATGATGGACAGATGCACTTTTATGATGGACAGATGCACTTTTATGATGGACAGATGCACTTTTATGATGGACAGATGCACTTTTATGATGGATAGATGCACTTTTATGATGGACAGATGCACTTTTATGATGGATAGATGCACTTTTATGAAGGACAGATGCGCTTTTATGATGGACAGATGCGCTTTTATGATGGACAGATGCACTTTTATGATGGACAGATGCACTTTTATGATGGACAGATGCACTTTTATGATGGACAGATGCACTTTTATGATGGACAGATGCACTTTTATGATGGATAGATGCACTTTTATGATGGACAGATGCTGTTTTATGATGGATAGATGCACTTTTATGAAGGACAGATGCGCTTTTATGATGGACAGATGCGCTTTTATGATGGACAGATGCACTTTTATGATGGACAGATGCACTTTTATGATGGACAGATGCACTTTTATGATGGACAGATGCACTTTTATGATGGACAGATGCACTTTTATGGACTTCACAACAGATATACCCATTCATTGCCATTATAAAGGTTGGAAGAGCCAGGACATTGTTTAATCTATCTCTGATTGTGTTGATCTGAAAGAAGAGTGTTATATACACTAGGACGACCTGAGAGTAAATCATGGGCTAATTTAAATTTTTGGGTGAACTATCCCTTTAATCATTGTGTCTTATAATTTAGATTTGCATAATTTTGTATCGTATTTTATCACTATTTATGTTTGTATTGTATGAACGACACCTTTAACTCAATTTGTGTCACCAAGAGCAAGATTTACGGTTTATCAGTCAGTTTCTCTCTCACTCATAAACCACCTTCATCATCATCATCATCATCATCTCCATGGAAACGCCACAGTGGGCAGAAATGACCTTCAGAGGGTTTCAGAGAGCGAGAGATGGAGAGCATGAAAAAGATGATGATGATGATGATGATGATGGGAAATAAACATATTTATTAAAGACTAACAGAAAGGAAAGTTCGGAGGGTGTTTGGGTTTCTTTAAACTGTTGACTTTGGGTTTAAAATACACTTAATATTGAGTATAATTATTAATCTGAATGCACAGACACAATCAAAACACACACACACACACACACACACACACACACACACACACTATGTCCATCACACATCTTAACCTCTGTGAATGTGTTTGACTGTTGCTGAGTTCCCTCAGCGTGAAGAAAGGCAGATCAGACGAGATCTGTGTGTTGTTTTCTGAGCAGGACGAATCGCAAACAGCACACACACATGACGTGGGCTCCTCGGATCCAGACAACACGTCTGCGCGGGAGAGAACGAAACGAGTGCGAGGGAAGATGCTCAGAGTGAAATGAGCCGGAGCTGAAGGACACCAGATCATTCGGTGTTAGACGACGACTGAGGACAGAGACCCGCGCAGGACATCAGTGAGCCATTGAGGACACCAACGAGACAGAGAGAGAGTGTGTGTGTGTGTGATAGGGCTGCCCCTATAAGTCGACTAGAAGAAGTTTGGTCAACCAACATTTTATTAGTGGTTTATTCGCAGGAAAAAGGAAAATTTGGGACCACGGGAAGTGGCGCACTGACCCCTGCAGGATTCATCTGACGGTACACTAAAGTTAAATGAGCATCTCCGTGAGAGCAACCGTAGCGCATAGCGTGTGTTAAATTGTGTGAAATAATCCCGAAAAAAGCACAAACACGGCAGAGATGGCCAGAACCGCAGCGGCGGGATTAGCTGAGGGCGACGCTAACGCTATTGTCCATGTAGGTCTCTGTGCGTTGTTTATTTTGTAAGTCGTTAAAAAAAGATGGGTGTTTAAAAGTTTAGAGAGAGATTTTAATTTTCTGGTCGTTGACGGCAGGAAATGCAAACGTTCAGAGCGTTCATCGACCTCACGTTAGGAGGAGGCGGAGCCGACAGATTCAACACCGCGCACCGGCCAGTAGGGGGAGGCAGTCCAGCGACACAAATTGAGTATGTTAAATAATCTTTTTTATTAATTAATTTATTTATTTTGCATTGCAAAGGAAACGATACAAGACATTAACAGTGAGAAGAGAAAATAACTAAACAAAAAACAAGGGGGACATCAGAAGAGATTGAACGAGGCTTAGCAAATCAACACAAGTTTACCTTTTGTCAATATAAAAAATGAAAGGTTCTCAATGATAATATTTATTTTATAAACCTTTGAGTTTAAAGGTTTTGACATTTTCTTACAAGAAGAAAAAAGGGACTTTATATCAGAGGAGAATATTCTCAAATCAGCATCTTTGAACGGTTCTGTCTTTACGAAGATGAATCTCGCCCAGAAGACAAAGAATGAAAATCTGACAAAAATGTTCAATAATCTGCTAAAGCTATTGTTGTTTAGCAATGATACAATATGTATTACTTATAAACGATTAGCTAGGTACGTAGGTATGAATGGATGGGTCTATCATTTATTTCGAGAGACATTACGTTCTTGACGGTCAGGTTTATGTTCTAGATTAAACTTTAGCGTACGCGTGTAGATTAGCTGCAACTTTAAAACTCATTTGTTGCTCTGTCTTTACCTAATTGTTTTCAACCCATCTCATACAGGTGTGTGTTTGCTTTAGCTAAAAGAAAATGAAAATCTCTCTGTAAACTTTTTTAATGACTTACAATTAAATAAACAACGTACAGAGACCTACATGGACAATAGCGTTAGCGTCGCCCTCAGCTAATCCCGCCGCTGCGGTTCTGGCCATCTCTGCCGTGTTCGTGCTTTTTTTCCGGATTATTTCACACAATTTAACACACACACTCACTATACGCTATGTGCTACGGTTGCTCTCACAGAAATGTTCATTTAACTTTAGTGTACCGTCAGATGAAATCCTGCAGGTGTCAGCGCGTTCTCTCCGTCAGTCGATGCACAGCGCCGGTCTCTAATGCATTTAGTTGAACTTCTGAGGTAATATCTTTGGTTTAACCCATTTGAGAAATCGAGAGGCAGGCAGCCAAAGTCACATTTTAAAATGGACTGCATGTGCATGAACCAGTGATGGAGAAGTTAGACATCGATAATGGCAGATGGAGGTCAGGTCATGTCTTGATATGGAGCTGTAATGAGGCCACGACCTGCCGGAACTACATTCATCAACCAATCAGATTCAAGCATTCTACGGCCCTGTACTTTAATTATTGTTTATCATTTGAAATGAGCATATCGTCCAGTCAGCATCGTGGCTTCATCTCTGCAGCCCAAAACTCAGATAACATCACCAATAAAGTATTAAAACAACACAATTATTAAATTATTCAAATATGTTCGAATGGTCTCGTCCTGTTTTTTTTCACGACACACTCATAATCATTACGTTTGCTGGAGCGCAGTGTGTGTCCCAGACATGACGGAAACGACGTTTCTCATGACATCGAAACAACGTTGATCTGGCATCGTTTTGCTCGTCGAATTAACGTTGAACCAACGTCAGACGCTCCATTCTTCAAAACTAACGGAAAATCGACGCAATTGGTTTGATTTCCTAACGTTGAAACGATGTCGATTTCAAGTTGATTTTCCGTTAGTGTTGAAGAATGGCGCGTCTGACGTTGGTTCAACGTTAATTCGATAAGAAAACAATGCCAGACCAACGTTGATTCAATGTCAGTTTTCTATCTGCCCAGATATCAAACTGACATTGAATCAACGTGGAAACATGACATCGAAACAACGTTGATCTGACATTGTTTTGCTCATCGAATTAACGCTGAACCAACGTCAGACGCGTCATTCTTTCAAAACTAACGGAAAATCAACTTGAAATCAACGCGTTGTTTCAACGTTATGAAAGCAAACCAATTTTTGATTTTCATTTAGCTTTGAAGAATGCCGCGTCTGACGTTGGTTCAACGTTAATTCGATGAGCAAAACAATGCCAGATCAACGTTGTTTCGATGTCATGAGAAACGTCGTTTCCACGTTGATTCAATGTCAGTTTGCTGTCTGGGTGGTGTGTGTGTGTGTGTGTGTGAAACGGCTCATGTTCCTCTGACCTCAACTATACACGTGTGGTTGCCGGGGTCTTCTGCTGTTGCCGGGGAGGTTTTTAATGTGTCACTATGCGACCCGCCAATATTAAAAACGTGTTATTCAAAATACATTAAATAATGAAGACGTCAAATTTACTTTCTTTCATTCAGCAGATTCTTTTATCCAAACGAGGAATTCAAGCGATTCATCTCATCATATTTTTACCAACAGGTTCAGGAAACATATTATATATAATCTAGTAGCTACTCGTATCGGTAAAACTTTCGTTTCGTTCGTCAACATGAGTTAACATGAACTTGCAATGATAAACACTTTATTTATGTTAGACTGTTGGTTTCAACGCTTATTAATACAGTATTAAAATCAAAAGTGTTTATTTTTTATTACTGTGTTCCCACTGATTGCTCACTGCTTCTGCTCTCTCCTGATCCCCGAGTCGCTCTGGATGAGTGTGTGATTTCACTGGATCTGAGCGAACATGAGCAGGTGTGTGTTTACTGACCACTGTCTGCAAATATATATAAAAAAAGTAAAAGTAAAACTGTTTTGTCTCTGAGAGTTGATAAACACAGTCGTGTCTGTCGATGGGACATAAACCCTGAACTCGAGTGAACACACACACACACACACTGTCAGGACGCATCAAGCGCACGTGTTTCCGCAGGAGTGTGTGTGTGTGTGTGGAGACGGATGAGCTTTCTCCAATAGAAAAGCCTGTTTCTCTCCGGAGTCGTGGTGTAAGTGTCGAGCGGCGCGTCTGCTGTAAAACAAATGTGTTCAGCGCCGGCATTCCCAGCTGACGGCTTTCTTCAGGAAGAGGAACAAACAGCGCTGAAGAAATCAATGCACTGACTCACAATCACACCCGAGATGCAGGAGAACAGAGTCATGGACGAGGGAGACGAGCGAGGCTCCGCTGCTGGAATTGAGCCGTTAAACCCTGTGTGTGTGTGTGTGTGTGTGTGTGTGTGTGTGTGTGTGTGGAGGTGCTGCCATCTCCAATCTACGACACACACTGTCTGATCTAACTACACGTCACAGCACACTCTCGTCTCCACACATCCACTGGCCTTTCCCACAGCGAAACACTGAGGTGTGTGACGGACCGGTGTGTGTGACGGACCGGTGTGTGTGATGGACCCGGTGTGTGTGATGGACCGGTGTGTGTGACGGACCCGGTGTGTGTGATGGACCCGCTGCAGTCTGGACTATTGCGTCGTTCACTCCACATGAAACTCGATGATGTCCCGTCGTACACATTCAGCGCTTATGAAGGCGACACACCACAGGATAATGAAGCGCAGATACCAGCACACTTACACACATTCGTTTCCCTGGTAACACTCTACAAGGTTCATTAGTTAACTACATTCGTTAGCCTGCGCTAATAATGAACTGCACTTATAACCAATTCATGCACCGTGAACTAACATGAACAAATAATGAATTATACTGGTTACAGTGCTGCCATCTACTGGTTATAGTGCTGCCATCTACTGGTTATAGTGGTGCCATCTACTGGTTATAGTGGTGCCATCTACTGGTTATAGTGGTGCCATCTACTGGTTATAGTGGTGCCATCTACTGGTTATAGTGGTGCCATCTACTGGTTATAGTGCTGCCATCTACTGGTTATAGTGGTGCCATCTACTGGTTATAGTGGTGCCATCTACTGGTTATAGTGGTGCCATCTACTGGTTATAGTGCTGCCATCTACTGGTTATAGTGGTGCCATCTACTGGTTATAGTGGTGCCATCTACTGGTTATAGTGGTGCCATCTACTGGTTATAGTGGTGCCATCTACTGGTTATAGTGCTGCCATCTACTGGTTATAGTGGTGCCATCTACTGGTTATAGTGGTGCCATCTACTGGTTATAGTGCTGCCATCTACTGGTTATAGTGCTGCCATCTACTGGTTATAGTGCTGCCATCTACTGGTTATAGTGGTGCCATCTACTGGTTATAGTGGTGCCATCTACTGGTTATAGTGCTGCCATCTACTGGTTATAGTGGTGCCATCTACTGGTTATAGTGGTGCCATCTACTGGTTATAGTGGTGCCATCTACTGGTTATAGTGGTGCCATCTACTGGTTATAGTGCTGCCATCTACTGGTTATAGTGGTGCCATCTACTGGTTATAGTGGTGCCATCTACTGGTTATAGTGCTGCCATCTACTGGTTATAGTGCTGCCATCTACTGGTTATAGTGCTGCCATCTACTGGTTATAGTGCTGCCATCTACTGGTTATAGTGGTGCCATCTACTGGTTATAGTGCTGCCATCTACTGGTTATAGTGCTGCCATCTACTAGTTATAGTGCTGCCATCTACTGGTTATAGTGGTGCCATCTACTGGTTATAGTGGTGCCATCTACTGGTTATAGTGCTGCCATCTACTGGTTATAGTGGTGCCATCTACTGGTTATAGTGGTGCCATCTACTGGTTATAGTGCTGCCATCTACTGGTTATAGTGCTGCCATCTACTGGTTATAGTGCTGCCATCTACTGGTTATAGTGGTGCCATCTACTGGTTATAGTGGTGCCATCTACTGGTTATAGTGGTGCCATCTACTGGTTATAGTGGTGCCATCTACTGGTTATAGTGCTGCCATCTACTGGTTATAGTGGTGCCATCTACTGGTTATAGTGGTGCCATCTACTGGTTATAGTGGTGCCATCTACTGGTTATAGTGCTGCCATCTACTGGTTATAGTGGTGCCATCTACTGGTTATAGTGGTGCCATCTACTGGTTATAGTGGTGGCATCTACTGGTTATAGTGCTGCCATCTACTGGTTATAGTGGTGCCATCTACTGGTTATAGTGGTGCCATCTACTGGTTATAGTGCTGCCATCTACTGGTTATAGTGCTGCCATCTACTGGTTATAGTGCTGCCATCTACTGGTTATAGTGGTGCCATCTACTGGTTATAGTGGTGCCATCTACTGGTTATAGTGCTGCCATCTACTGGTTATAGTGGTGCCATCTACTGGTTATAGTGGTGCCATCTACTGGTTATAGTGGTGCCATCTACTGGTTATAGTGGTGCCATCTACTGGTTATAGTGCTGCCATCTACTGGTTATAGTGGTGCCATCTACTGGTTATAGTGGTGCCATCTACTGGTTATAGTGCTGCCATCTACTGGTTATAGTGCTGCCATCTACTGGTTATAGTGCTGCCATCTACTGGTTATAGTGCTGCCATCTACTGGTTATAGTGGTGCCATCTACTGGTTATAGTGCTGCCATCTACTGGTTATAGTGCTGCCATCTACTAGTTATAGTGCTGCCATCTACTGGTTATAGTGGTGCCATCTACTGGTTATAGTGGTGCCATCTACTGGTTATAGTGCTGCCATCTACTGGTTATAGTGGTGCCATCTACTGGTTATAGTGCTGTCATCTACTGGTTATAGTGGTGCCATCTACTGGTTATAGTGCTGCCATCTACTGGTTATAGTGGTGCCATCTACTGGTTATAGTGCTGCCATCTACTGGTTATAGTGCTGTCATCTACTGGTTATAGTGCTGCCATCTACTCATTATAGTGCTGCCATCTACTGGTTATAGTGGTGCCATCTACTGGTTATAGTGCTGCCATCTACTGGTTATAGTGGTGCCATCTACTGGTTATAGTGCTGCCATCTACTCATTATAGTGCTGCCATCTACTGGTTATAGTGGTGCCATCTACTGGTTATAGTGCTGCCATCTACTGGTTATAGTGGTGCCATCTACTGGTTATAGTGCTGCCATCTACTCGTTATAGTGCTGCCATCTACTGGTTATAGTGCTGCCATCTACTGGTTATAGTGGTGCCATCTACTGGTTATAGTAGTGCCATCTACTGGTTATAGTGGTGCCATCTACTGGTTATAGTAGTGCCATCTACTGGTTATAGTGGTGCCATCTACTGGTTATAGTGCTGCCATCTACTGGTTATAGTGCTGCCATCTACTGGTTATAGTGCTGCCATCTACTGGTTTTAGTGCTGCCATCTACTGGTTATAGTGGTGCCATCTACTGGTTATAGTGCTGCCATCTACTGGTTATAGTGGTGCCATCTACTGGTTATAGTGGTGCCATCTACTGGTTATAGTGCTGTCATCTACTGGTTATAGTGCTGCCATCTACTGGTTATAGTGGTGCCATCTACTGGTTATAGTGGTGCCATCTACTGGTTATAGTGCTGCCATCTACTCATTATAGTGCTGCCATCTACTGGTTATAGTGCTGCCATCTACTGGTTACAGTGGTGCCATCTACTGGTTATAGTGCTGCCATC
Source organism: Pimephales promelas (assembly GCF_016745375.1). The sequence goes on from NW_024121162.1 coordinate 53,198, forward strand.
TACTGGTTATAGTGGTGCCATCTACTGGTTATAGTGGTGCCATCTACTGGTTATAGTGGTGCCATCTACTGGTTATAGTGCTGCCATCTACTGGTTATAGTGGTGCCATCTACTGGTTATAGTGGTGCCATCTACTGGTTATAGTGGTGCCATCTACTGGTTATAGTGGTGCCATCTACTGGTTATAGTGCTGCCATCTACTGGTTATAGTGCTGCCATCTACTGGTTATAGTGCTGCCATCTGGATAAAGCCAGATTCAAAATTCTTGATTGATTTTGTTGACATATTAGGGTTAAAGGTTTTTATAGAAGGGGTACACAAAAATGTACCAGTGCATGAAAAAAGGGGTTTTGCCTGTGGTGTCTTGCCTTAATTGAACATTCTCCTGCAGGATTATGAGGTTTGTTATCGAGACAAAAACGTTCATTTCGTTAGACTAACGTCACTGATCTGTTTCATTCACAATAAGAGCAGGAATATGAATCAATGATTTATTTATATTTCATGTAGACAATCCCAAAACTCAATAGTCCAAACTGCATTCACAGACAAACATGGCAGGGAATCAACACATCATTTATTCTCACAGATTTCTTTGTTAAAGGGACCGTATTCTCTCGGCAAACGCTCCAAAACAACAAGCAGAACGTTTACTCTTTCAATGGATCTGATTCATTCACAAAAACTTTTGTCAGTGATTAACCCCCTGAGATTGATTCAAGCGTTGCGTCGAATGTTAGTTCTATTTAGACGGTTCGCTCCGCTTTGACTAATAATCCGTATTCTTCATCGGATCTGTTTTCGTTTGGTTATGTGAGTTTAGAAACCGGTTTATGACTGAGGGCTTCAACTTTATCTAATCCAATGAAGACTAAAACGAGAACAGCGGTGGCCCTCAGGGTTTAGAAGAACGCTCGAGTGTTCGGTTACTCTGATTAAACCTCTAGGTGAACCCTGTCAGTGAATCCTGGAGTTTCTTTAACCCTTTGAGTCCTCCACACTGAAATACTTACTTCAATAAACCCCAAGAACATCTGATCGGTAATGTTGCTGATCACTCTTTTTCAGCTTGTCAAAGATACTTTGCTTTATCAGTGTAAACATCTGTTTTTAACTTTTGCCCTCCCTGCAAACCGTGCTTTTGTTCATCAGACTTTGTGTCATGTTTTCCAGCACTAATATCTAAACTTTTTACTTTAGATGCATAATAAAAGCTGATAAGAAGTCTTGTTTTCTGAGTAATTACTAAAAATTAGTTTATTATAGACGCAAGAAAAAATATATGGCAATGGGATCAGAAATTGGCAAGCCCATTGGTACACACAAGTAAATGCATGTTGATTTAATAATGCTCAGATATTGTACTATAAAATAAGAAATACTGAGTGACAACAGCACTTTTGTGCAGTGGAAAACCACATTAGTTCATCAAATTGATCATAATGGATATTTCTTACATTTCTACCAATTGCCATTGGTTTTTGGCTCGCTTAGTTGGGGACATCAAATTTAACATTTGATTTAATATTCAGCAATATTATTGATCTCCTGCATTGGCAGCATTATACGAGGACTGAACTGAGCGGCTATGCTATATATATAAAGGAAAGACATTAATAACTTTTTTACTGCAGAAATGAACGATCGCTGAGCTGACATAAGCTGGACTGTGACGCTATTCTCTTCCAGACACAAACTCTGTCATCATGTTCCTGTTATCTCTGCTCTGAAACAATAAATATTGTAGAAAGCGCTGTATAAATAAATCTGACTTGACTTCATTCTCACATCCACAATATATCCACGCAACAGTCCTGCTCCGACTGGTTAAAGCTAAATTAGATGCAATTTCTCATTTTTGCCCTCAAAAACAGGAAGTGAACTCATTTAGCACATGTGGGACAGGAAGTGAGGAGCTTCTGGACACAAAGGGTTAAAGTTGTAATAATTTGGCCTGAACGACGACGCAGCGAAGATGAAACAGAGGCACTGAAATAGAGTCCCTTTAACTAGAGTTGAGATGTCTGGATCAGGGGTTAAGGGAGGCTTATTGGTAAGGTTAATACTCTGGAGAAGTGCAGTCCCATCGTCAGATATCTGAATATCACGCATCAGTAATCTTTGGCACGTGACACTCCTTCGAATTATTTGACAGAGCAATTAACACTGGTAATTTTGATGTCTCCTCTGGAAATCGCAGTATACGTTGGTGTTTTCCGCTGCGTCTCTGGGCGTGCACTTCATCCAGAGATGTGTTTAGCGTGATTAGACAGTTCGTTCATTAGTGGGGTTTGTGCTGTTTAATTACCTTTGTCGAGTAGCCATTCGTCAACTACCCGACCGAGTCGGTACGGGATTCTTTGCCTAGCAATAGCCAGCCGTTCATTATCAAAGTTCCCTTTGAAGAACAAACAAATTCAACAGGTTACAATCTGGAAGGTCAAAGGTTAAAGATTAGAGGTTAGAGAGAACGTTTAGCAGGTTATGAACTTTAAAATCATATTTAACACCTTCAAGGCTTTATACATCGTTTTTGAGGTTAGAAAGTGAACCAAGCTCTGGTCACCATGTGTTTTAAACATGAGTTAAGCATATTTATGAGTCATTTTAGAGGTTGAATATTAATTATGGATAATTACAGTGCATTAAAGTGTCATGGTCAATGTGGACAAGCAACATCAAATCGTTGTAGTTCTCATTAAAAATGCAGAAGGAACATTTTCATATCAGTGATGGTGAACATCAAAACTGTAAAACTGCAGGAAGATGTTTTCTGTTTCAGCTCACACACACACACACACACACACGTTCTTGAGAATTAAGAATTAAGGCAACTTTTAATCTGAAATAAACACAAACTATACACTGCAGACATCACATACTATTAAAAATAACAAGAACACAACCAAAAAAAAAAGACCGAATTCAAAATATTAATACAAATGAGAAAAGCAATGATCACACTGAACCTGTTTGATTAGAAGATACAGACACCGAGAATAAAGCAGGACCTGCGGAGCTCATTATGATTCATATATAAACACTTATTGTGAGAGAGAATGTGAGAATCTGCGGTGTCGGCTCTACGAGGGAGAGTTGGCGTTGTAGTGAAATCAAACTTGTCAGTTCTTTAATTATCTATTATTAGCTCTTTAATGAAGTCACTGCTAGCACAGCGACTGACTCTTAATAACTCCTGCTTCTCCACTGCAAATGATCAAATCAAAATATCCACACACACACACACACACTGGGCATCAGTGTCAGCTTGATTAGCAAGAGCAAATCCTCCGGGGTTGTATATAAACACAGCCCTTCCCGTGCGTCTCCGAGTCAGTATTCAGTATTCAGATGGCTTCTTCCAGGGCTGTAAAACACTTATTTTACTATACTTAAGTTTTATTTTGGGTGATTTGTACTTAGGCAAGAAAGACACTATTTTGCTTTCATAATCTTATTTCAGACTACACAGTAAAAGCGAATTAGTAAGACTTGAAAAAAACATGCGAACCGACTACCTCAAAAAAACAAAGTAATGTGAACTAGGAATAGTTTATTGTACTGACAAATTCTTGGTTAGTATAGTTACTTACACGAGAGTTCTTCTAGTAAATTTAAAAAAATAATAAATAATACATAAAATGTAATTGTTACCATGTTTTGCGTGCTGAATGTTTAAGCCTGTGTGTGACTCAAACATGATCAATTACATGATGTTGTCACAAATATAGAAAGATTATATAAACCAAAGTAAAAGTTTCACAAGGTGCTTATCATTATTCAACATGAAAAACGTGTTAATTATGTTTTAATTAATTATGACTGGTTAATGACTGTGATTTCTTGTTGAATAGGAGGATAATTACAGTAATATAAATTAAGTTCAGAGTGCCCAACCAAAGGGAACACTGATCATCATGAGCGTGACTTCAATCAAAAACATTTTAGGAAAATCAAAGTCAGAGAATGTGATTAGAATCAATTCATCTGAATTTGGGTTTTCTGAGTAAACTGGGCATAGTATGTGATTAGCATAGAGGATTCTATTGCAATTAAGTTAAGACATTAAGTAAAGTTAACTAAAATGTCTTAGTTAGAATAACTGTTTTAGAAACCATCCAGAGAACACGTGAAGGGTCTATTTTATAACACTTTATCTATTCGCGTCTGTATATTTCAGTCATAATATGTGTTGTTAAATTAACTTTTTCTCAACTTTGGTAAAACGTACATACACCAAAATTTAGAGTTTTATTCATGTCTATATTCTGAAGGTTTTTACTGAAGGGTTTGTTCATATATCATTCAACCTGATTTTTATAACATTTTATTCCTAAAAACTTGGAGAAAATGTGTTTTTTTCTGTGTTTTCCGATTTATCCCAAATCCCTTCTATATATTCTTAACTCTAATATCTCAACAAAATCAAACAATCATTTTCAATCTGGTTTTATATACATAATGTTCATATTTATATTCTGGAAGTGTATGTAAATTAGTGCATTGATTTTTTAAATATACGATTTCAGAGAACTTGTAAAGGGAAATGTAATAAACTGTGATTAATTAGCTGGTTAAGTATAGTGATATCTATTCATTAAAACATTGACCCTATTCACCTGTAGTGTCCTGCCATAAATACATGTCCCAAAGGAAAATACAGTACTTTTTGCTCATTGTTTGCCGGATTACATCTTACTTCAAATCTTCTACATCTTACTACTTTTAATCAAGTCTAATTTTAGCTAGATACTTTTAATTGACTTTTTAATTCACACAGGATCCATACTTCCACTTTGTTAATTTATTTTCACTTGTGTAATTTTGGAGTATTTTACACTAGAGATCAATGTGAGAACGAGCGTTTGAGAGATGAAAACAGCCCTCACAACAGTTCTATAAACACATCAGATGCTGTTTCATTCTCAAGTCTTGTCTTGGAGAGAGATGTCTCTATCTGGTGTCACTTCAAACACACCAGCTCGTCGTCGTCGTCTTTGTGCTTCTGGAGACGCAGAGGCAGAGATCTCACCATATATCTCACGCTGCTCTCATTTTAATTTTAATTCAATTAAAAATTGAACTGAGATTAAATAAAGTACACAAACCCTTCATGTCTTGTCACAATCAATGCAAAAACCACAACCCAAAAAATCTTAACAATTAAAATGATGAGAAATAAGATTAAAAACTCCACTCTGCATGTAAACTGCCCGTTGTCAGCTCTTTCCCATGACAGGTCTCGTAATCACACTTACACTGCGTTCACATCATGACAGAATTACAGTAATTACACACTTTTATCCTCAAGCTTCAGATCTATGATATCCGCCCCCACAGTTCTGTTTGCAACTCTATTTTTAAGACAGTGATGGTAAACATCACTCATTAATACCCGTCAGCACGACAAACCCCCACTTCTGAACCAGTTCACGCTCGCTTCCCTCCAGAACCCGTTGCCATGGCGACGGCTCTGAGACTCGGATCAATCCCGGACGGGTTTCAGATTCTGCTCAACATTCTACCCACAATTCCACTGCGCTAACTGGGTCACAGGGTATTTATATTCCTCCAGTCTGCGCCCGTTCAGGAGTCCAGATCCGCCTCATTAACATGCGCAGATTCCTCATTCCCGCCACGACGACACCAGTACATGTTCATATTCAGCTGTGTGTTGGTGATGATCACGGTCGAGTTTAATGTGCTGAAACGCCACATGAATCAAAGACGCACATTTGACCGAATTCGCTCATCAGCTCATGATCGTATTAGATGCTGTTCAACAAGCTTTATAGCTTAATCCAATTCATTTCATAACTGATGAACTTTACACAGTTATTGAACTGAAATTATGACTGAACCTTCAACAATAGAATTTAGCTCTCTAACTTAGCTTTTAGTTAAGGATTTTCTGGTCATTTGAGTTATAACTTATTTTTATTTAGTTTCTCTCACTGTACAGTTGGTAAATGTTTTATATATGTATGTTTTTAATTATAACTGTGAAACACTTTGGGCAACAACATTGCTATTAAATGTGCTATAGAAATAAAAAAGTTGAAAGTTAAAGTTGAAAAGTTAAAGTATTGTCTTTAGAATTTGTCCCATATTTGATAAAGTTTGCATCACTGATTCTGATATTGACCTTGACAAACACAAACAGATTTGGTGTGATCATTCAAAGGTTTAACAGTTTATGACCATCATTTTACACAGAAAACATCTTCCTCAATGACAGAGACAGTGTGTGTGTGAGTGTGTGTGTGTGTGTGTGCTCACCTGAAGGGAAGCGCTCGATGACGGGCAGATTGTCCACCTGTAGCGTAGCGTTCCCGCCACTGCGAGTGAATCGCACCACATGATATTTCCCGTCGCTCACCATCACGCCGGCCTCCTCGATCACGATATCATCCGTCCCCACGTTAAAGATCACGCCGACCTTCCCACGCTCCTGACACACACACACACACACGGGGGAGAGAGAGAGAGGGAGATCAGGGGCGGCTCAGAATCACCCATAAATGATCTCTTCATGCTGAAAGTAGTGTCACAGCTGGTCAAACTCATTCATCACTGGTTTCTTTTATTAGTTTCTATATTCTGATTATTATTCACTTTCAAACAAAACCAAACTGTTTCCTTTCAAAATCACACACAGTTGATTTATCTACCCCGCCCCCATCTGCTATTGGTCAGTCAAACTGATAGTCCCGCCCCCACCTGCTATTGGTCAATCAAACTGACAGTCCCGCCCCCACCTGTTATTGGTCAGTCAAACTGATAGTCCCGCCCCCACCTGCTATTGGTCAATCAAACTGACAGTCCCGCCCCCACCTGCTATTGGTCAGTCAAACTGATAGTCCCGCCCCCAACAAGTCGCCTCCGCACCTGGGTCAACTGGTCCAAAGGTGAGACGGAACGTCACGTGGTTATATGGTTATGGGGCGATGCCGAGAGTTGAACAGACACTCGCGGAGTCGAAAGTTATCTATACACCCCTTTTGAATAAGAAACAATATGAGTCTGTAAAACTTGTCAAAACTCAATTAATCACGAGCAGCGTGTCGGACATCGTATTGTCCCTCACACTACCGCCCCCTGGGGTTGCATGCTCCTTATCAGCGCGGTGTTTGGGCATCATCATTCCTAGAGCGCCATCGACGCAGCGTCTCGTTCTCTTCTCAGGGAACTATAGTTACAGTCGTAACCGGAGGCGACTTTCAAGAAAACTACCATGTTTTTAGACACCGCTAACCCGCATGCAACCCAGCTTTATTCAGCATCATGTAAATGTTTGATCGTGTGTGTGTGTGTGTGAGTCTGAGAGTGAGAAACCGGAAGTCGAGATGAAAGATTCAGCGATTGAAGCTCTTCTCCGAGCGTTGGGTACACGTTACGTCATGCCGTGTTTATTCCAGCCGTTCAGAGATGAACTCATTTATTTATGTGACATATATATGATTTCACACACACAAAACACCAACAGCCAAATGTGTTTCTGTGACAAATGGACGGTCCATGAACACAATCTAAAAATAATTGTCTTTGTTTTTCCTCAATACAAAATATCCTTGAAGCAAGAAACATTTACCTGGGAAATTAAGACTGCTTAAAAACATGCAACTACACCAGAAGCACACATTAATGATCGTATGCCTGCTGATGCTAATGGAAATGAGCTTCTCCCATGTTCATTAGGTTAATTATCTGAACATGCTCTTCGCCCAACTTTCTTAATAAAACATCACGTCTTGTTTTCCAGCACAGATATCATTCTTAAATCAAGACACAACAGATATCTGCCAGTGAGGAGAAGAATACACTCAACTCAGATCTCTGTTCTCTTTCTTCTGTCGTCTCAGTCAATGTGTCTTGCTTTACGAATGATTCGATATTTGTCTAAGTTAGTTTGGAATATGAGTCGCAGCAGAAGTTATATTCAGGGAAAATCTGTAACCTCTCTCTCTCTCTCAGATGTGTGTGTGTGTTCAAGAGGTTGTGAAATATGACACGCGTCGCAGCAGATGGTTTGTACATGCGTCTCGTTCGCTGTGTGAACGTTAGCTAACACACACTCTGTGAATACTGATGAAGTGATGAAAGCAGCCTGACCTCTGACCTGATACAGCCACGCCCACTCTCCTGTCAATCATCACTGTACTGAACGCTGTGTGTGTGTGTGTGTGTCCTTCATTAGTCCTTCTGTTCTGTGTGTTGATCTGTGTAAACACAGATAAATCACAGTCTGTTCACACACACACACACACACACACTGGCTTATTTATCTATGTAAATGAGTTGATTATAATGAATGCGCAGAACACAAACCGTTGAGAGACTTCAGCTCAGTTTCATACGCCTGAATTAAAACATTTGGACATAACTGAAAAAATATATATAAAATACATAATACAGTATAAAAAACAACAAAATTACAAAAACTTTTAAATTACAAACTTTAAAAAATAAAAGCTAATTCTAAATGAGCAAAACTCGATCAGAGCTTCTCCGTGTGATAACTCTTGTGTTAATCACCGTTCTCAGCGCTAACGATGAACACTTTAATTAGATAATAATGAAGCGCTGAGGAGACAGACAGACGTCAGTGTGAGACACGTGTGTGTGTGTGTGTGTCTTTAAAAACACACTGAGACTGTGAGACACGATGTTCTGCTGTGACGTCATTTACAATTGAACCCAAAAACTACAAGTGTGTCTGGACTCCGACAGCTTGGTGAAGTGAACGTTGGTGAACTCCCATTGGTCCGTGTGCTGATGATGTAATAGGGGACGCGTTTCTTATGAAGCAAAGATGGAGGATCACAACGGTTATGTGTGACAGATGTAAAAGAATCAGCAGATACTGATGTTTGAGATCTGTACGAGAAAATCCCTCACGAAGAACCCACGACCCTCCGCAAACACACACACACCTGTTTCATCAAACCCTGAAAACACTAGAAATACGTCCCCAATAAAACACTAAACGTGTGTGTGTGAGAGTGAGATGAGAGGATGATAATGAGTCTTTCTCACTCGACAGTAAAGAGAAGTCTGGAAGCTCATCCTCACTCGCTCACAGCTGCCAATTAAAGCGGCTCGTGTGATTGGCTCGTGTGATTGGCTCGTGTGATTGGCTCCGTGACGGTGAGAGAGAAGCTCTCAGATCCAAGATGGCTGACAGTTTCACCACTGTAACGTGCAGTAATTGGGCTCTCAACGCAAACACACTCACAGAGAGACTCACACACACAGCTGGAGATTCACAAAACACTGGGAATTTACGTTTAAAGGGATTACATGTAAGATTTTTATCTCTCTTCCTCAGGATTTATCAATCAAAAATACAGTACAACAGTGAAACATTATTCTAATGTAAATCTGATGTTTTTTGTTGTGAATATACAGTAAAGTGTGATTTATTCATGTGATCAAAGCTGAGTTTATCATCATTACTCCAGTCTTCAGTGTCACATGATCCTTCAGAAATCACTCTAATATGAGGATCTGATGATCAACACACGTTTATGATTATTATCAATGATCATATTTTTGTGGCAAGAGTAATACTTTAAAGGGTCAGTTCACCCAAAAATAAAGATTCTGTCATTAATGACTCTCCCAAGCCCGTCAGACCTCGTTCATCTCCAGAACACAGTTTAAGATATTTTAGATTTAGTCCGAGAGCTTTCATTGGAGATTTGTGTACGGTATACTGTCCTTGACCAGAAAGGAAATAAAGACATCATCAAAGTAGTCCATGTGACATCAGTGGGTTAGTTACGGTTGTCAAACTGGGGGCCGTGGCCCCCTGGGGGGCCACTTGATGGCGTTAGGGGGGCCGCAAAGAAATTCTAGAATATGAAATTATTTAAAAAAATTATTTTACCTGTATGCAAGTTTGGATTGTCCTATGTGAAATCTGCATTGCATGATTTCTTTTATATTGTAAAACTTGTATAAAATTGTATGTCTTCTATATTGAAAAAGTATTTCTTTAAGTAGAGTAGAATTTTTTTTTTGTTTCTTGCTGAAAAAACAGATTGCTGTTCAAATTTGCAAATCAAACTTGAGCCACTGTCATTTACTACCTTAAAGGGTTAGTTCACCCAAAAATGAAAATTAAGTCATTAATTACTCACCCCCATGCTGTACCAACCCCGTAAGACCTTCGTTCGTCTTCAGAACACAAATGAAGATATTTTTGATTAAATTTGAGAGCTGTATAACTACCACATTGGCTCCTAAGGGACTGCCTCTTGACGGCCCAGAAAGTCAATGAAGAAAATGTTTAAATATCCCAAGTGACTACCGTGGCTCAACTATATGTTTATCAAGCGACGCGAATACTTTTTGTGCGAAAAAACAAACAAAAATAACGAGTTTATTCGACTATTTCTTTTCTTCCTTGTAGGCCAGAACGAGACTTCCTTAGATTTCCACGACGCATGCGCGAGATTTGCGATCTGCGCACACCAGCTTACACTACTTCAGATCGCAATTCTCGCGCATGCGTCGTGGAAATCTATAAGGAAGTCTCGTTCTGGCCTACAAGGAAGAAAAGAAATAGTCGAATAAACTCGTTATTTTTGTTTGTTTTTTCGCACAAAAAGTATTCTTGTTTCACCCTACACAAGGGGGCCGCCTCCTGAAAAAGTTTGAGAACCACTGAAGTGTGTTGAAGCATCGAAAATACATTTTGCTCCAAAACTAACAAAAACTCCGACTTTATTCAGCATTGTGTTGTGTTCCGGGTCTGTTGTGGAACTATCTATCTGACAAACTGAATCTAACTGTGACTGAAGGTCAAAGGTCATCTGACTAATCTTGTGAATGTTTCTGACTGCAGTTTTAATGATCGAGTGTTTCTTCATCATCTTCCCACAGACGACTCTTCCTACATGCACTGATTCCCTTCTAATTGTTGTTTTAATGTTTCAGCAAACAATAGCCAACAAGGACTGAAGCACGAGGGACACGCTTCAAAACCAGGGCGACATCAGCGCCGTAAACATCATTAAAACTGTGGCGCGCACACTCCCAGCATCCCTTGGGCTCTTCTGGAATCACTAAACAGAAGAAGACGCTTCTCTCACACACATCTTCCCACAATGCACCTCTCTGCTCAGGATCAGGCTGATTAGCGGATGCAGAGAACTGATCTGATGATTCATTAACATATTCACCACAGAAACTGTTGTACTGGCTTGATCAAGAACACAATAAAAAGAGATCTGAAGTCAGATTAACATATTTTGTAACATGTACCATGGCTATACCATCATTTGTTGGATATTCAATATGATTGATACAAGTACCATGGTACATGAATATGGTAATATTGATAAAATCATATATCATAAAGTAACTTATGCAGGTAGTCACATTTTCTGTAAAGCTGCTTTGACAATATGTACTATCTATCTATCCATCCATCTATCTATCATATTTTATTTAAAATTTAGGGTTAGTTCCTTCAAAGACATAGTTGCCATAAAAAAAACAAAAAAAAACTTATTCAAGCTTTAAAAATGTATTATATGAATGTGCACAAGCAGGAGATTCCTTAAAAACTTGTGTTAAAAAAAGCATTAATTAGCTTCAGTGAGTAAATGATGACAAACATGTCATTCTTGGGTGATATTCCTCTTTAAAGTCTAACCACATTTTTCCACGAACTGCTACATTTGGCGACACATTATTTGTCCAGTTGGTTAATTCAGTTTGTCAGATTACACATTGCTTGAGTGAACGAACGAACAGCAGCTACAGATGCTTGGACAGATGAAAGGGAGACCAATCACAACTCATTTGCTAATATGGCAATGACATCATCACTGTAAGTTCCACGCTACACTCTAAAAGAATGTTGGCTTGTTTCAACCCATGTTTGGGTCACAGTTGGGTTTGTCCATATTTGACACAAACATTGGTTGAAACAAGCCAGCATTTATTTAGAGTGTAACAGAACACAACAATCCCACTTCTAGGGATTAAAGACATTCGGTCTGCCTATTAAAGGTTTGCAAGGTATCATTAAATTTCAGTTTCCCTATGGCTTTCAACTTCTGAACATTGTAAATCAGTGGGTGGATCCTCCTACATTCAGACAGACACACAGTAAGCATCGTTCTAATTGACTTGAGAAAGATTACAGAGATGCCCAGATGCTCACTAGTAAGTGACCTACAGCACAGAACTGTCACTGAGAGATTAATGGAGCGCATAAGCGGCGAGCCACCCAGGAGGAGCAGCACCGGCTGTTCATCACCCATCTGACGGCTCGACACATCGACCAAATGAAGTACTGACCACTAATACAGCGTAATACACACAGATAAAGAGCAACAACACCAGATAACACTGCACAACATGTTCTTCCTCAGTGTTTCTGTCTCGTTTTCCAGCTCAAAAATCAAAATACATTAACTGGAGAAGCAAAATGAAGATATTAAAGGGATAGTTCACCCCTAAATGAAAATTCTGTCATTGATTACTCTCCCTCATGTTGTTCCAAACCATTCTGACTTTCATTCATCTTCAGAACATAAATTAAGATATTTCTGATTAAATCTGAGAGCTGGATCACTCCTCCATTGGCTTCTTAAGGGACTGAAACTTGCCGACCCAGAAAGTTACTAAAGACATTGTTAAAATACATGACTCAACCTTAAGTTTATCAAGCGATGATAATACTTTTTATGCACAAAAAACCCAAACAAAAATAAAGACTTTATTCAACTATTCATTTACTCCTCTGTGGGCCTCGGGTGAGTTCACGTAGTGTAACAGCGCAGCGCTTATGGGTTGTAGGAAGAGCCACTGTAGTCACTCTGACTATTTTCTCATATTTAATCAAAAATATCTTCATTTGTGTTCTGAAGATGAACGAAAGTCACACAGGGTTGAACAACATGAGGGAGAGTAATCAATGACAGAGTTTTCATTTTGGGGTGAACAGTCCCTTTCAGTGTTGTTTTCTGAGGATTTGGTAACAATGAAGTGAGTTTATGCATACAATGAGAACAAATATCTGCCAGTGGGGTCAGTAAAAAATAAACTTATTTTTTATTTGGAGCAGTTTATTGAATTGAGGCTTCTGGACACTAGGAGAGTATAAGTTTTATTCCTCATAATGATGCCCTCGTTTCTGAAACTGAAACTGGAGAACACAGAAGCTGTGGAAGGTGTGTGTGTGTATGTGTGTGTGTGTGTGTGAGAGAGAGAGAGTCTTGAGGGCTAAAAGAGTTTCCTCCCACGCAGGGTAAAATTAATTGCCGTCCCCTCCAGACACCAACACACAGATTAATCACCGCACACCTTCACAAACACCGTACTGCCGACACACACACCACAATACACAGGCTTTATCAGAGGAGTAGAACACACACACCTCACAACCCAAGGTCTTTATCACTCCCAGAACACACACAAACACACGGGTATGTGGTGAGAAAGCAGTGATGGTTAACAGAGAGAAAGACGGACGCTAAGGGGTCAATAGCAACAACAGCCTGAGACCATCCGTCTGTCCTTCACCACACACTCTGAGAGACAATTACTGGAGAGACAGAAAACAGGTTAGTAACTGATCTCAAAGAGAGAGAGAGGGAGAGAGTCTGGCTTTTGATATGGACAGATGGCCGGACGGATGGATGGATGGAGTACAGTCTAATATAATTCCCTGCATGTTGTGACCAATTATACCAGACACAAGATTTAAAAAGGTTTTTGAGTTGCATTTATTTCAGTCTATGGTTTGTGTATCTGAAATCAATTTCACTCCTCCATTTCTAGACAAAGTTACTTACACTAAAGGGGTCTGAAAAGAAGGATTTTATGTTAAATAAAATCAAACCATGACGATGGCGATGGCGCCTAGATGTATGGCCAGCCGTCTGCCTCGTCTCCTCTCTTTAACGCTAATAACAGTTTTACTTTGTGGTTTGTGCCAAGTGACCCCTGCTTTACTCGTGTATGATCGCCAAGCATTGCTTCATATCAGAACTGTTTGCTCATCATTGTCAAATCACGAATTTTATGACAAAAACTGCAACCCCCCTCCTCACCTGGCACTAGTGCCCACCTACCTGTGGCGCACGCCAGTGAAATTGAGGAGGAAGCGGCCTCGAAGACGCGGAAAGCGAGGTGGAGTACTGGTGAGAATTCGATCACAGTGGAAGTCTGAAAATTGGATTAAACCTTATGCCCGAGAAAATGGATACTCGGCACCTCACAGAGTACCGGGTCTGCGGTGGATTCAGCTCCTAAACCCCGGCGAACTGAGCGCCGCGCCACGTCACCTGCCGCTGGAGGCACCGCTGCGCAGGCGCCGCAGGCACAGCCGCGGTGTGGTCCAGGGATGCCTCCGGGAGTTGAAACGCTGCTCTGTACTGGGCCATGAGGAGCAAACTCTCAAATTTGGCCTCCTCAATACCAGATCCCTCACTAATAAGACGTTCATCCTCAACGACTTCTTCATATCACGCCAGTTGGATATATTTCTTATGTGTGAAACTTGGCTGCAAGTCGGTGAGTGCGCTCCGTTCTCCGAGCTTACACCCCCGGATTGTTCGTTCTTAAACACCCCACGTAGCACCGGCAGAGGTGGAGGGCTGGCTTCAGTTTTCAAGTCAAGTCTTAACTGTAGACAAGTACAAACAAACTCATTTTCGAGCTTTGAATTACAGACTTTTGTTTTAAATGCCGACGTTCCAGTTCTGTGTGCTCTAGTCTATCGCCCCCCAAAATTTAATAAGTCTTTCATCGATGACTTTACAGACTTTGTTGCAGAGCTAACTATTACCTATGACCATTTTCTAATAGCAGGGGATATGAATGTCCATGTCTGCTGTAAATCGAACCAGTTGGCCAAGGATTTTCTAGAAATGACTGATTCGTTTAATCTCACTCAATGGGTGGTTGGGGCATCACACGAGAAGGGTCATACACTGGATATTGTGCTGTCCTTTGGATTAACCGTAAACATAGAGGAAATCTGCAACTCCGGCATCTCGGATCACTTTGCAATACTGTTCTCTGTTACATTGCCTGGCGCCGTGGATAAACCGTGTGCCCCAGCGCGCCGGGTGCGCACGATAAATAGCCAGACTGTCTCGCGCTTTTTATGCGCTTTTGATGACTCATTATTTCATATGTGTGACATAGAGAATGTAGATGTTGATCAATGGCTTGGTGTTTTCAACTCGAAATGCTCGAACTTGCTGGACGAAGTAGCTCCACTGGGAAGTAAAAAATCTAAACCAGTATTGGAGCCATGGTTGAATGATGTCACGCGCGCACATAGACATGCGTGCAGACGCGCAGAGAGGAAATGGAAAAAGGACCGTTTGCAAGTGTCCTATGAAATATTAAGAAACAGCCTGTTAGATTACCAGAAAGCTGTTAAAGCTGCAAAAACTCAGTTTTTATCCAATCTGGTTTCCAGTAACAGCCATAAGCCACAGCTTCTTTTTAAAATGTTAAATTCTCTTTTAAACCCTTGTGATTGTGCTGACGTTGAAGCTTCAACTGAATTATGCGACAAATTTCTGCTGTTTTTCCATGAAAAGGTGTGTGCTGTTAGGTCCTCTCTCACCCCCTATGTGTCTGAGCCTCAGATACTGTGTCCAAGTGCGGCTGTGTTTGATCATTTTGAGACGGTGTCTCTGTCTTATTTAACCAAAGTTGTTCAGCAGATGAAGCCTTCAAACTGTCCTCTTGACATTATTCCATCACGCCTCTTTAAAGAGGTATTTCCGACAATTGGTCCTCTTATTTTGGATTTTATTAATTCTTCACTGCTGTCTGGCTGCTTTCCAGCGGCTTTCAAACATGCTGTGGTCCAGCCCCTGCTGAAAAAAACAAACCTTGATCCTACTGTGATATCAAATTTTAGACCAATTTCTAAACTTCCATTCCTGTCTAAGATAGTAGAGAAAGTTGTATATGATAAATTACAGCCTCACCTTGATGAAAATGGAATCACTGAATTATTCCAATCTGGATTTAAATCCCAGCACAGCACAGAAACAGCCCTTTTAAAAGTTTTAAATGATTTGTTTTTAGCTGCTGATGTAGGCAAATCTACTGTTCTGGTGCTCTTAGACTTAACAGCCGCATTTGACACTGTAGACCATGCCACACTCCTATCGCGCTTAGAGCATTGCGCGGGCATTAAGGGTACTGCCCTGCAATGGTTTAAATCGTTTTTATCTAACAGAAGTTTCTCGGTTCAGCTTGGTGACCACTCTTCTTCAACATTGTCACTAAATTACGGCCTGCCCCAGGGTGCAATTTTAAGCCCTGTTTTATTCTCACTCTATATGCTTCCGCTCGGGGCCATTTTTAGGAAACACAATGTGGCCTTTCACTGCTTTGCAGACGATGTTCAAGTCTACCTCCCATTGAACTTAAACGACCTTACTGCGATTAAAACTTTACAGAACTGTCTTGAGGAGGTGGTATTATGGTTGGACTCAAATTTTTTAAGTCTTAATAAAAACAAAACCGAAATTGTAGTCTTTGGGAAACCAAACTGTCTGCAGGGCTGGGACAGTGCTATCGGCCCACTGGATACATTCTCTCGCTCAAGCACAAAAAATTTAGGAGTGATTCTTGATTGTAGTTTTAAATTTGACAAACAGGTCAGTGCAGTGGTAAAGAGTAGCTTTTATCATTTAAGACTTTTAAGTAAAATCAAGCCCTATCTCCCCAAGAAAGACCTAGAGAGAGCAGTCCATGCCTTCGTGACATCGCGGCTGGACTACTGTAATTCCTTGTACTGCGGACTCGAACAGCGCTCTCTCCGCCGCCTCCAAGGGGTACAGAATGCGGCTGCTCGGTTTCTGACAGGGAAAAGAAAGAGGGACCAAATTACCCCTGTACTGGCCTCATTACACTGGCTCCCTGTATCTTTTAGAGTGCAGTTTAAAATTTTATTAATAGTTTTTAAATGTTTAACTAATACTGCACCACCTTATCTTTCCGATATGCTGTACTCTTACACCCCCGCCAGAGCATTAAGGTCAGCGGATCAGCTCCTTTTGACTGTCCCGAAAACTAGGCTCATCACCCGCGGGGACAGAGCGTTTTCAGTGGTAGGACCACGGCTCTGGAATAGCCTACCTATCTCCGTTAGATCCGCAGAATCTGTTGAGCAATTTAAAAGCAGTCTAAAAACACACCTGTTTTCCATAGCGTTCAACACTGTTTAAGCAGGTTACTTTGGCCGTTCTACTATGTTTTATTTTCTATTACGTAATGATCCATTGTATTTTATTATTTTGAGATTGTTTTGATTAACTGATTTTATATGTACAGCACTTTGGTCAGCGGAAGCTGTTTTTAAATGTGCTTTATAAATAAACATGACATGACATGACATGACATGACAAACATACAGTCACTATAAGCCCCGCCCCCAAACACACAGTCACTGTAAGCCCCGGACTCAAACACACAGTCACTGTAAGCCCCGCCCCCAAACACACAGTCACTATAAGCCCCGCCCTCAAACACACAGTCACTATAATCCCCGCAATCAAACACACAGTCACTATAAGCCCCGCCCTCAAACATACAGTCACTATAAGCCCCACCCCCAAACACACAGTCACTATAAGCCCCGCCCTCAAACATACAGTCACTATAAGCCCCGCCCTCAAACATACAGTCACTGTAAGCCCCGGACTCAAACACACAGTCACTATAAGCCCCGCCCTCAAACACACAGTCACTGTAAGCCCCGACCCCAAACACACAGTCACTATAAGCCCCGCCCTCAAACATACAAAGTCACTATAATCCCCGCAATCAAACACACAGTCACTATAAGCCCCGCCCTCAAACATACAGTCACTATAAGCCCCACCCCCAAACACACAGTCACTATAAGCCCCGCCCTCAAACATACAGTCACTATAAGCCCCACCCCCAAACACACAGTCACTATAAGCCACGCCCTCAAACATACAGTCACTATAAGCCACGCCCCCAAACACACAGTCAATATAAGCCCCGCCCTCAAACACGCAGTCACTGTAAGCCCCGCCCTCAAACACACAGTCACTATAAGCCCCGCCCTCAAACATACAGTCACTATAAGCCACGCCCTCAAACATACAGTCACTGTAAGCCCCACCCCCTCAGGTCCCCAGGCATCACTCTTACTATGTGAAGCTCCAGATAGTCTCCGAGGCTCTTGGCGCTCTCCACCCGCACCAGGACGGCCTCCTTGAGCTGAGTGCTGAAGCCCACCGCCAGCCGGTCGGCCCTCGTGCTCGGCCGGTCGTTCGGGGGCCACGAGTAGGTGATGAGGGCTCCTCCGCGGCCGAAGATGTAGGTAGTCCCAGCTGAAACACACACAGAGGATCGGTGTTAGATGAAACAAGCCTTGTTTACTGTTCAGACCATGAGCAGCGAGTGCATGTGAATGTTTGAAGGTCACTGCATCTCTGCTCATGTAATGAGGCGACGCTGAGCTCATGTGTGCTTCCATCTGCTTTAATCAGTCATTGTGTTCAAGAGTTTCCAAGCGTCTGGCTCAGATCAATCAGCACCTGAGAATGCGTAACCTTCATCAGAGTCTCATCCATCCAACACACATCTTCAAAAACAGGCCAGCAGACACAACAGATTCCCCATGATGATAATTACATTACTCCCAATGCTAAAGCGCTTTCCACAATTCCAACATGCTGTTGACAAAATATATAAACAAGTAAAAATATCAGCAATACACAAACAGTAAGTGAGAAATAAAAAATAGAAAGAGTTCATGCAAAAATACTGTAGGAAAATGAGCTTATTCATCAAGGACACATTAAAGTGTACAGAAGACTTTCGTTTCAAATAAATGCTGTTCTTTTGATCTTTCTGTTCATCAAAGAATCCTAAAGAAAAAAATGTATCACGGTTTCCCAATAAAGCCACTGCTTTCAACTGATAATAATCATAACTGTTTCTTGAGATTCAGATCACCATTCTAGAGTGATTTCTGAAGGGTCATGTGACACTGACGACTGGAGTGATGATGATGATGATGATGATGATTGCTGCTGCATCCCTAGCGAATACACATCTTTTATTCCAAATATTATTAATATTCTGAATGCCATGAGTGATTGATAAACCAAATGACAGTGGCATGAACTTTATTTTATCTATTTAATGAGAATGTGTCTATGTTTTGTTTTGTTTTGTTTGCCTGTATGTGCTGGTGCGCACCTTGGTGGACAATAAAGACATATAATACATAGATGACTGCAACGCGCCCCTGACTCTAGATCAGGTGCTTTCTGGTTGATTTCTGGAACTGTAAAACAGCACCAGGGATTGTTTGCGCCGAAACACACCTCCTTTTAGTGCCGACCCGCCCAGGGAGCGCAAGTTCATTCGCTGTTTTACCGACGTGCGTCTGTGGAGGGGAAAGTAAAATAGGAATGATTCATGCATCGGTGTACAAAGACATTTGTGCTGGGTGCAAGATAGGGCCCTTAAAACCACACTTAAAGGGAATGCACATCATGGAAATCTGTCTTTCTCCGTGTGCTATAATCTGCTGTAATCGGGTCCTTCTATCATCCCAGAACACATGAACAGTGAAACCCAGTAACTGTGTTCTGGTGAGTGTTTCTCTGAGAGCATGATCTGAAATAAGCCCATCACATTTCACTCCTTCTGACGTATGAAGAGGATCTTATTATAATATCCCCGCCCCTTCATCTGCATATTTACACACACCAGCGACATTGGGTTCGGCGAGCGCCCAGTTCTAACAATATTCAAATTAATTAACCAATCATTAATACCCTTGTTCAACTCTACCAAACGTGGATATTTTCCACTAAGAAACGAACATTGTTTTGATTGATACTGTGAAACTATTGAGCAGAACACGTCACCGCTGTCTTATAAACACTGTCTCAGGAACTGTGGACACTTGTGGAAGAGTTCAACATGATGATGAGATGATCAGTGGAACTCCACAACAACTACACAAACGTCTCCGCTAACATTCAGAAACGTGTAAAAGTGAAGCTCTCCCTGAGTCTCTCGGGAAGGCGGAGCTAAAGCTGCTGGTGTGTGTCCCTTTAAATGCAAATGAGCTTTAGCTCCACCTCCATTCGGAAGAGGGCGGAGGCTTCACACAAGCTTCAGAGACTCTGGCAATAACAACAAAGGTGGATCTCACTGATCCAGGGTCAGGAGTAACACAAAAATGGCGTGTTTTTGCTCACACCCAAAAAGGGGCAAATTCGACAAGCTATAATAAATGATTTTAAACTGAAATTTCACACACACACATTCTGGGGACGCCATGGATTTATATAATACCTTTAAAGGTGCACATTTCTATCAGTTCGTGCATTCACTGGGAATCGAACCAATGCTACAGCCCTATCCTCTAGTGTTTGAGGTCCAGGAAAGTTGAAAGTCATGTTGAACGCATGAAAGTTGAATGTCAGCGGGAAAAAGAGCTAATAATTCATCCTGGAAGAATAGAAAGAACAAGCCGAAAGACAGAAATCAAAGCAGCAGGATCGTGAAGACTCTCGAGCATCAATCATCAGCCACACCTCCACAATTACAACCTGGCCAAGAAACTCCGTCACAAGCCACCGATTCAGAAACAAGCAGCCGTTTAGAGTTGATTCAGAGCCCAATCGCTCCTCGCCTCCCTCGGGCCGGACCCGCTTCAGCTCCGGCTGCTGCTCGTAGTATCTGGCAGACACTAACTGTCAGAGGAAAAACATCAGAGGAAGTACAAGAGCCTCATGGGAAACTGAGCCAGGAGGAGGAGGAGGAGGAGAGAGGAAGGCCCTGAGTGGCTTCAGAGAAGGAGAACGAGAGCGAGCTTCCTTTCATCATGTCTCTGCAGCGACGTCATCCCAACCCAATCGAGCCGAGTCGAAACCAGACGAACGCAGAAACAAAGAGAGGATGTAAAATGGCTGCCGGGAATGAGAGACATGTTGAGTCTCTCTCCTCACTATCCTCACTATCTCATTTCCTTTTCCTCATGAATATGAAGCGTGACTGAAATGAGAGAGAGCCGCAGGGTACACACGGATGCAGGAGACGCTCGTTCTCACTCCATCACACACACCATCACACCATCACACTCTCTGACACAGAAACATGTCGTGATGGCCTAATAATAATAATAGTAATAATCATCAGCACATCGTAATAACGTGAAAACAAACAGTCATCTGCGTAATTAATTGACGCCGCACTGCATGCTGGGAGCTGCCGAGTGTGTTCAGTTCAGGACACTGACTCAAACCTGTTAACTTCACGAACTAATGGAAGAGTCACATCTACAAACCAGCAGACTGCAATAACACGCCTAGCAACCACACAGGCACCCTAGCAACCCGCACTGGCAATCACACACTGCAGAGAACACACTGACTGATGTGCTTTGTGTCCAGTGATGAATTATAATGAATCCAGCCGATAATGAAGAGCATTGGGTGTGTTAATATTCTCTGTGTGTGTGTGATTAATCAGTGTGTGAGTCAGAGACACTAGAGACAGCTGTCAGATGAACGTGTGTTTGATTTTAACACGCTTCATTGCTGTTATTGGAAGAACCACACATAAACACTCTGGATTCCAAGAAAAGAAGAGGATGAACCAAACACAAACGAATCTTCCATATGATTCAGTCAAACACAAATGAATCTTCCATGTGATTCAGTCAAACAGAATTCAACAGTCCAGACCTAAAAACAGCATCCCAGAACCATAAAGACTGTTTACGCTAAACTTTACGAACTTTACGCTAAGAGATGAGCGTAAAGAGAGGACGAACTGGTCAAAGTTAGATAGTTTGGAAAAGACTGATTGGTTCAGAGATGGACCCACAGGAGAAGGAAGCTTTAGCATTAGGTTCTGCCAGGAAGACTCAATCGTTGCGTCACTAATTACCTTCTCATCTATCCAATCGTGTCTAATACTTTCGGTTCACAGATGCTGACGCTTTCATTGACCTCCATCCTCCCCACCACCACCAGAATGGTTCCTTCCTACCGAACTTCAAAAAATTTCATCCATCCGCCAACACACCACGTGATTGGCCACCCCGAGATCTATCCAGGCACGAGGAGACCGCCAGCCAAACAACGGACCCAGAGTGTGTCTGCTTCCCGGACAATGTTAGGAAGATTGTTCCAGAGTTTTGGTGCTAAATAGGAAAAGGATCGATTTTGATATTCTCGGTATTATCAACTGGCCGGAGTTTGGAGATCGCAATAGACGTGAAGGACTATAATGCGTTACGAGCTCGCTCAAGTACTGCGGAGATAAACCATTCAGTGCTTTATAAGTTATCAGCAATATTATAAAATGTATCCGATGTTTAATAGGCAGCCAATGCAGGGTTGACAGAACCGGGCTAATATGGTCAATCTTCCTGGTTCTGGTCAGAACTGGAGCGGCTGCGTTTTGGACTCGCTGGAGTTTGTTTATTAAGCGTGTAGGACAACCACCCAGTAGAGCATTACACTCATCTAGCCTTGATGTCATGAACACATCAACTAACTGTTCCGCATTCGTCAATGAGAGCATATTTTGAGATATTTTTAAGATTTTACAGATACAGGACACGTGACTTTCAAATGAGAGATTGATATCAAAGAGCACACACACACACACAGGTTCCTAACTGACGATGAAGACTTAACAGAGCAGCATCGAGTGTTGGACAGTATTCTAGGCTGTTACGTGTGGAAGTTTTGTCCAATAATAATAATCTCTGTTTTTTCAGAATCTAGTAGTTGGACATTTCTAGTCATCCAGGTTTTTATATCAGCTGTGCATTCTGTTAATTTTGTGAGTTTGTAAGTTTGGTTAGATTTTGAAGAAATATACAGCTATCATCAGCATAACAGTGAAAGCTAATTCCATGTTTCCTAATGATATCTCCTAATGGCAGCATGTACAGAGTGAACAGCAGCGGTCCTAGTACTGAGCCTTGTGGGACACCATACTGAACTCGTGATGGATAAGACATCTCTTCATTTACTGCTACACACTGATAACGGTCAGATAAGTATGATTTAAACCATCCTAATGCACATAACACACTATAGACATAAAACACCATCTTTACAGCCATATTAATGGAATTGTTAATAAAGAGCAGGAACTGCTTGGATTCGGCGAGTTCAGAGGGAACTCATGATCTCAGTGAATCTCCTGTCAGAATCTCAGTTACAGAGGCTTCAGTGGAGGAACCCGACACTATTACCCGCTGAAGTTCATTCTGCATCACAGAGTCATCCCTTCAGCTCTCGCGTTTCTTACAGGAGTGTCTCCTGGGCTTTTAGAGGGTCTCTCTCTCTCTCTCTCTTATGTAACTCAGCAGTCAAACACATTCAACATCTGAGTTCCTCAAACATTCAGTGATTATTAAAACTCAAATCCTTCAACTGACATTGAACTGGTAAAACTTCATTCATTATGATCCCTCTTTTTGCAATGTGTAAAGTTATGAGCACATATATTTTCATTTTCATGCATGATAAAACTGAAAAAGATAATACGGTGAGACACAATCATTCAAACATTTAAAGTTTGAGGGTCAGTAAGACTTTTATGCGTCAACGATGAATTAAATTGATCAAAAGTGACAGTAAAGACAGTTATAATGTTAAAAAAACCCTTTCTATTAATCAAATAATCCTGAAAAATAAAATGTATCACTGTTTTCACAGAAACATGAACTGTTTTCAACACTCATAATAATCATAACTGTGTGTTTGATCATCAGATCCTCATATTAGAGTGATTTCTGAAGGGTCATGTGACACTAAATACTGGAGTAATTATGATAAATTCAGCTTTGATCACATGAATACATTACATTTTATTATATATTCACATAGAAGTAATATTAGACTGTTTTACTGTATTTTTCATCACATAAATGCAGCAGAAGAGACTCGAAATGAGTAAAACGTTCATACAATGAGTAATATATTTATAAATTGGTTATTTCTAGTTAATGGAAATAGTATTATGTATTGTTGTTAATGTTATTCACAGTAAATCGACTAATATTAAAACATTAATAAATGGAGAAATGAACATTAAGATGAATAAATGCTGTATAAGTATTGTTCAGCGTTAGTCCATGTTAACTGATTTAGACACTTCTGAACGAAACATCTGAATAACATCTGCGCGGATACTGAATCATTTCCCCGGTGTTTGAAAACAGCTGTGTTTAATATGAAGAAATCTTAACACACACCGTGTCAACATGATCGTGTCTAGTGAGATGTTCCAGTTGAAGAAGCACGAACGTCCCGAATAAATCATAGCCATATCACAGTGAAACGACAGACCGAAGAAAATCATGTTCAAGTTTCACTCCAGTCCCACAGTCCTACACACAATCTGATTGGCTGACAAAAACGTTGATAGATGTTGATCCAGGAACGCGTCATACTTCATCACACACACCTGATTCCTCTCCTCAGCTGAATGAACTGTGACTTAGGCAAGATGATATCACACACACACAAACAGATGATCTTCATGACACTCAAGGCATTTCAACAGCTGCCTGTCGGTTACTATAACTATATTATACTACTGACACATCATCACATTAATGATCATTACACATCACCGACACAGTAACTAATACTGCAATGATGTCACTATACAGACATGACATCGTCATAATATTAAGATAACATCACATCAATGAACTGATACCTGCAATGATATTACAGCAATGACATCACATCACTGACGCCAAATCCTCAGCTTACGAACACGTAATCGCTCACAGGACATCACACGGATACCATCACATCACTCACAAATCACGACATTACGGATCACTACACATCACTGCAGTGACCGTTATCAGTGTGTAGCAGTAAATGAAGAGATGTCTTATCCATCACGAGTTCAGTATGGTGTCCCACAAGGCTCAGTACTAGGACCGCTGGTGGGAAAACGCATGGGACTCAGCCGTCACCTCTTCGTTGCTCTGATTGGTTGTTTATCCCGCCCTGTCAATGATCAGTTCCCAGACCGAACATCTTGATGCCAGGCTACTAATATTCTGAAATCCAGACACATTTACTGGAGATGCAAAATGAAAGAACACGTTTATGCTAAAAACAAAACAACAAACAAGCAGATATTTAAGTACAAACTCACTTCATATTGACAACAAGACTTCATTTATTTATTTTTAGCATCTGAAATAAATGTTTATTTAATACTATTTTAATAATGTTTAGAAATTAGCCCTGGAAACAAGGCAGAAACACTGAGAGAATATTGAATTTAATTGACAATATCTTCCACGAATAGGAATGTGAGCGAGTGTCTGTGCTTCAAAAGTGTTTGCGTATGATAATAATCATATCATACATTTATGAGCATAACGTCTGCCTTCGTGCCCACGTGAAAAACAAGAGCACCTAAAATCTCCAAAGTACATATTTAAACAACTGTATTTGCAGCTAATATAATATTAAAGAAAGAAAACCTGCACTGGCACTTAAAGAGTTTCTAAACACACTTAATTCACTTTTTAACTTATGCAAAAATGTCAAACTGATTGTTTTGAATTATTATTTAAAGAAGTGCACTTGTTTCGAAAGACTTTCATTTGAACTGTAGTCCGTCATTCAACATTGTATTTAAAGTAACTGTGTAATTACAAATGTATGCAAATACAAGATTTACAAGATTACAGTATATTTTAGTTTAACGTGAATAACACACACACACACACTAAGCACATTTAAACTATAATATATTTTAATAAATAACTTTCAGTTTGCACTTATTTCAATTCAAGTGTTATATTTGCGTAACTCGTCCTCTTTATAAAGTATGCACTTGTGTTTCACTAGTTTAGCTTAATTACGACTCGTTTAATAATGAACCGACCTGACACTGACGATCTCACACACGTTTAAGAGCAGATGTCAAACTCAAACCCAGTTTCTACACACACACACACACACACACGTGAGGAAGTTATTACGATATGCAATTAAAAGCTGAAGGAAGTTTTCAGGACATCGTTCAGAGAAGCGGTGCAGGACCATATAATTAAAACCCCGTTCTCGTCCGTCCCACTATGGCCATTAAAACACTGGGCTTTATTAAAGTTTGATGAAACTCTGAGGTGTGTGTGTGACTGTCGGGACCCGAGCTTTGACGCTTCTTCACCCTGTAATGGGGTTTCTCTAAATAAAACATCCACTGCGGATAAACAGCACAAGACACATGAAATATTGAAGCCACAGAAGCAGGCGCTGATATAAAAGTGTGTGTTCTGTAGAGGAGACTTTAAATAAACCGTCAAATCGAGTGTGAAAACCGTCAGCAGACGAGATCACTTCCACACGTGTGTTACACCAGACAAATAACACACACTCCCTCACCTGCGCTTCTTACTTCAATACATTCATACTTTTATTCAGCAAGGACGCATTGAAATGATCAAATGAGACATTTATAATGTCACTGTTTAAAATAAAGGCTGTTCTTTGAACTTTCCAATCAGGTTATCATACGACTGCAGTAATGATGCTGAAATTCACAGGAATAAATGAAACTTTACTATATATTCACATAGAAAAGATGATGCTTTATGTTTTTTGATCTAATAAATGCAGCAGAAGAAACTCTTTCTAAATGTCTGAGGATCGGCAGGGAAACTTTTCAGCGTGATTTAGATTTGCTTGACGTAGCTAAAAATGTGTCCAAAAAGCTGTTATAGGAAATATGTGGCATAAAGATGTCAGCGAGAAGAAAAGATGGGCCAAAAAAACCCTCACAATCTGATGCCAATAAAAGACAAGAAACAGAAAGAATGGACGATCTGATCAGACTCTCACTCACTCGCTCGCTCGCTCACTCACTCACTCACTCGCTCACTCACACACTCGAACACTCACTCACTCTCTCACTCACACTCTCACTCACTCACTCACTCACTCGAACACTCACTCACTCACTCACTCACTCACTTGAACACTCACACACTCACTCAGTCACTCACTCACTCACACACTCACTCACACACTCTTGACACAGACTTGACTTGACACTCACTCACTCACTCACTCACTCGAACACTCACACACTCACTCACTCACTCGAACACTCACACACTCACTCAGTCACTCACTCACTCGCTCACTCACACACTCACTCACACACTCTTGACACAGACTTGACTTGACACTCACTCACTCACTCACTCGAACACTCACTCACTCACTCGCTCACTCACACACTCACTCACTCGCTCACTCACTCACTCACTCAAACACTCACACACTCACTCACTCACTCACTCACTCACTCGAACACTCACACACTCACTCAGTCACTCACTCACTCGCTCACTCACACACTCACTCACACACTCTTGACACAGACTTGACTTGACACTCACTCACTCACTCACTCGAACACTCACTCACTCACTCGCTCACTCACACACTCACTCACTCGCTCACTCACACACTCACTCAGTCACTCACTCACTCGCTCACTCACTCACTCACTCACTCACTCGAACACTCACACACTCACTCAGTCACTCACTCACTCACTCACTCGAACACTCACTCACTCACTCGCTCACTCACACACTCACTCACTCACTCACTCACTCACTCGAACACTCACACACTCACTCAGTCACTCACTCACTCGCTCACTCACTCACTCACTCACTCGAACACTCACACACTCACTCAGTCACTCACTCACTCACTCACTCGAACACTCACTCACTCACTCGCTCACTCACACACTCACTCACTCGCTCACTCACTCACTGACTCACTCACTCGAACACTCACACACTCACTCAGTCACTCACTCACTCGCTCACTCACTCACTCACTTACTCACTCACTCACTCACTCACTCACTCGCTCACTCACTCACGCACTCGCTCCCTCACTCACTCACTCGCTCACTCACTCACTCACTCACTCACACACTCACTCACTCACTCACTCGAACACTCACTCACTCGAACACTCACTCACTCGAACACTCACACACTCACTCAGTCACTCACTCACTCGAACACTCACTCACTCACTCGCTCACTCACTCACTCGCTCACTCACACACTCACTCGCTCACTCACACACTCACTCGCTCACTCACTCACTCGCTCACTCACACACTCACTCACTCACTCACTCGAACACTCACTCACTCACTCACTCACTCGAACACTCACACACTCACTCAGTCACTCACTCACTCGCTCACTCACTCACTCACTCACACACTCACTTGCTCACTCACACACTCACTCACTCACTCACTCGAACACTCACTCACTCACTCACTCACTCACTCACTCGAACACTCACACACTCACTCAGTCACTCACTCACTCGCTCACTCACACACTCACTCACTCACTCACACACTCACTTGCTCACTCACTCACTCACTCACTCACTCACTCGCTCGCTAACTCACTCACTCACTCGCTCACTCACTCACTCTCTGCCTCTCTCTCTCACTCACTCACACACTCACTGTCTGTCTGTCTATGTATTTCTCTCTCTCTCTCTCTGTAAACTCCGAGGCTTTTTCGAACTCTTATCTTGAATCAACAGTAATGTCATTAGATGTTGCAGCTCGTGTGTGTGTGTGTGTGTGTCTCACTGAAAGGCTGTTGCTCACTCCGCTCTGAACACTGCTGTTATTGTTGGATCATCAGTGGCAGGCCGAAATACACTGAATCCTGATTGGTTGTTTTACATCATGGTTCTTGAATGCCTCGTCCAGTCTTTTGTCGAATCACGTGACGGGTAAGTTAAGGTTAGATCCCAGAGTCCTGTGTGTCCAGAGGATTAGGATTAGATTTAGAGCTTTATGAAGTTTATGGAGGAGAAATCGATGTCCAACTCCTCCTCATCCATCAGGAGCGACTCGAGGAGCAGGGGGTTCTGGGACACTTCAGGGGTGACGGATGTACAGGAGAGAGCGAGACGCTGACGGATCAGAACGAAGCCCTAAATAACTGGAGTGAATCTCCAGAGTCTGTTCTCATTTACAGTCGACTCACGGACAGAGACGTCACATGCTCCTGACATCATGACGGCAGAGCGAGCAGACAGCAGGTCGTGACCTTTGACCTCAGGGTCACTAATGGACATCTGAAAGCGTCTGTCCTGCAGTGATTACTGTCTGAATCTGAGCTGAACACACATACAGTATATAACACAGTGTGTGTGTGTGTGTGTGTGTGAAGCTCAAGTCCAGCCAACAGGGAACGTTCTCTCACCGTTCTCATCAAACGTTCTTTCAGTGATATTATCTGGTCTTTAATAATGTTCTCCAAATGTTGTCTCAAAAACATTATATGGAGTGTTTGTTACTTGGCCGTTCGTCTAATGTGTTTCCGGACGTTCAGAACATTCAGTACGGATGTCTTCTTCATGACGGGGATGTTCTTCTCACAGAGGGACCAACGTTTCACTGACGTCTCGCTCTTCTGTTTCATTAGTGATTGATAGTGTTTCTGCTGTTTTTGACTAGATTCTGCAGAGAACATGAGCTGATCGTTATACTGAGATTCAGTGTGTGTGTGTGTGTGTGTGTGTGTGTGTTGCCCAAACCCCACACATCACAACTAACAGCCCGAACTAATTATAACCCGATCCCTAAAACCAAGTCTTGACCTCAAACTGGCTCTCAGTAAGTGCGGACCAGCCAACATGTCCTCTTGACTATTGCTCCGCTGGTCACACACACACTTTCTCTCTCTCTCTCACACACACTGTTGTCTCGTCTGACATTTCCTTCCTTTATCGCTCTTCATCACTCGTTCATCCCACACTATTACTCTGCTCTTCTTATCCGCCTCAGTGTGTTTATTTATTAATTTCCGTTACAGTGCTAAATGTCATTGGAGACGGAGGATACACACACACACACACACACACACACACACACACAGAGAGAGTGCAGTGTGTCGGTCACTGTCCGACACACAGGACACAAAGAGAATGATTGCATGAGTTCATATGAAATGGTGGATTATTATATGACTGTAGCTGATGGCGATGTGAAGCTGCTTCTGCTCGGTGTTTTGCGCCAAAATAAAAGCTTGAAACATATTTGTCAATCCTAGAACAGGAGTGTGTCCATCGCTCACACACAACAGCACTAGATCATGGCTTTGATTAAGGAACTGATGAAAATACACACGTTTCCATTAAACATGTGTGTTACTGTAGTTCTCCACTAAACGTGAGCATTTACTCGTCTCACTTGCGTAGAAACATCCAGCGTCTCTCACAATGAATAAAACAGTAAAATTCAATCTCAGAATTAACTATATTAAACTACACAAATATACTTTATGTATTTAATCTTACTTTATTAACCAATGTCCAGCTGGAGAATTGAGATGTATAGATTCCGCTGTCGCGTCTGTTGTAAAATAAATTTACAGCGTATTCATTTTAATAGACGAACAGAAAACTGCAATCAAGGCATTTGCCGATTGGAAAGATATTTTTGCCGTCCTTCGTACATGATTCGGCAAAATAGAGTGCCGAAGTTACGACGTCACTCTGTAGGCCAAAACGCGGATGTGAGTTAGCATTTTAGCATTACGGTTCCCTCGCTCTAAAGCCAATGGGATTTTTGACTGGGTTTTTGCTAAATCGCCTGAAATAAGGTCTGTGGTGAACAAAGCCTCTAAATATTTTCACGTTTTGATCTATGACACAGAACACACAGTTATAACCTGCTTGTGGTTTTTTAAACTTTATTGTGTCTGATTGTGTTTTTTAAAATCTTTATATAGGCTTCAAAATGTATAAATTTTGGATTAACTTGTAAAGATTATCTTGCTAGACAAAACGTGTAAGAGTCACAACTCTTTGTTGAACACAGATCTTATTTTTTGCGATTTTCCAAAAGTGCATTGCTTTTCGACCGAGGGAACCCATGCGCCGCTAGCTTCCGGGTTGTCCTACAAAGTGATGTCATCACTTCGGCACTCTATTGTAACTTATCAGCTGGCTCTGACGGTCGTTAAGAAGATGGGACGTAATGAAAAGTGGGACGTAATGAAAAGCCTGTGGTCGTTGTGGTTTCTCCTTTGGTCGCACTCATGAAGGATCAAGTAAAAGAAGCAACACTCGTTATTTTACTTCTAAAATAAGTAAGTTATTCAGTTACTGCGTTGCTCTGATTGGTTGTAGGTCTACCGACTAAGAGACACGCCTCATAATCAAAACCCCACGGAGCGGTCTCAGACTCACATTCTGACTATGAGTATGACGAAGTCAGGCTAATATAATATATTACTATATTGATTATTGATTCTACAGCATAAGAGCCAGAGTGAGACATCAACAATCATTACTTGAATCTCAACAATGGTGATAATCAAATTTTTTTTGTCACAATTCATGCTGGGTGCCGGCATAGTAAATGCACTGCATCACGAATATTTTATGCAGCTAAATGTTCTTTTTATTGACACCATTCATTTTTTTAAGTCAAAGGTCAAAAGAACAAACTAAAGCAAATACTGATCACCACAATGGTAACTTCAAAACCAGAACTTTTCAATTAAACATCAATATCTAAATATATGTTAATTCTTAATAAAAACGTATGTAGCCATATGACAGGTACTGGCTGGAAGTCATCTTTTCTTTTTCACTCTTTAGCTGTTTTCCTTCAGTGACTCTGCTTGTTAACAGCAGGCGTTCATCACTAATGATCAATCACTGAAATATCAGATCCCATTCACTAAATGACTTCTGGTGTGTGTTCTCTGTGTTCTGTGTGGGATTATTGTGTGCGCTGTGCTCTCCAGTCTCCAGTTCTCATCATGTCTCGTCTTGTGTAACGAAGCAGCGTTCGTCTATGTGCGACCTGTATCCTGTCATCTACACGGTTCTGCTCGTGCCGCAGTCTATAGGACGAGTTTCATACCGACTATGCTCCACGTTATCTCTCCTGACAGACATCTTCTGTTATGTTGGCTTCCTGGAGAGCCTCTTTTGAGTTCCAGTCTGTGTGATCTTTTACAGACCGCCTGTGTTGTTCAACATTAAAAGTTTAAATTTCCGTTACCTTTGCGTTTGGATCCCTTTGTTGCACTCGTTCTGTTGCCAGTATTTTATAATTGACGGACAGACAGAAAGATAGATGATATAACAGATAAGACAGTGTGTTAGTGTGTGTGACGCTATCTGAAGGTCACTCCATTAGCCGTTGGCTTTATTTGCTTGGTCTCGTGGCCCAAGGACGTGTCTGTTATTTCCTTTACGACTGTGACGGCGATGTAACCTTTATGGTGGCTTTGATTGTGAAGTTCTCCAACAGCGTCAGAATAACAGGCGATGTCTCTCTGACACTGGGAACACTGGGCTTTAACCATTAAACCACAGAAGACAATGCCAGAGTCCATTAGCTCAATATCAACACAGCACAGGTTTGGTTCACAAAGCGTCTGTGCTTCAGTCTCGAGTTGCTTTGACACACACACACACACACACAGGTTTGTCTCTTATAAACAGTAATGTCACGTTAATGCCACATGAAACACCAGTGATGGTCTTATTTACCGCTGTCCTTCAGCTTCATCATTACAGACACGTGTGACGGGAGAGACTCTCAATACAAATGCATCTGTGTATCTCTTTTCACAATACACACAATACACACTGATCCAGAGTAGCTTTAAAGGTGCCCTGACATATCATTTTCACTTGCTGAGGTGTTCTAACATTAATATGAGTTCCCCTAGCCTGTATATGGTACCCAGTGGCTAGAAATTTCAGTCGGTGTAAACCGAGCTTTGGCTGTCTCTCTCTGCCTTTGAGAAAAGGAAAGTTCAGATGCGCTGGTCTTGAACCTCCCCTGTATGATGTCATGCGGAGGAGAGGTCACCGCCCCTTTCTCTGCTTTGCCCGCCCAGAGAGATTGGCTCGCCAATGAGAAAATGAGCTAGGAAGTACGAACGCACGAGCACAATTTGAGTTTTTCCTCGAGAGGTCACCGCTTGCCAACGAGCGAAGCATGGCAGTGATCAGTGTTCGGATGTACAAATAAACACAAAGTATTTTTCAGTTCCTTCCTCTGAGCCTCTGAAGAAACAATGGGTTAATTTTATTTTCTCTGGAAATGCGCCGACACAACTTCCCGAAGTTTTGTATGGTCCAAACATTTCACCGACGACTTGGGCCAATTCAGAGCTGGCCTCGATGAACGTCTGAAAATAAATGGATGGAGCGACCCAGCAACAGTTTCTGATGTGTAGCCTAATTGTTCAAGTTCAAAATCGTTCAATACTGTTCATGCATCAGTAAGTAATAGATCTAAATACTTTAAAAACTTCTCACGATTTGTTAAAGCTGCCGTCGACAACATTTTTTGATCATATTCAGTGAAATCGACACTATAATCCGACAGAACAACATAAATAAAGTGGTTTTAGAAAAAACCCGAGCTTCTAACTCCATTTTTCGTTGATAGTGGGGGAGGGGCATGAGAGTTGTAAACATTCAAAATTTTGCCCTAGTCCACTCAATCAGCCAGACTTGCCGACCGCAGCTTTAATCTTGATAGCTGTAACAGTAAAAATGTATAATAGCCGTAGTAAACGTATTCGAGAGAGTTTCACATGTCAATCACAGCAGTGGGCGGTTACACTGAAGACTCACAGCCAATCACAGCAGTGGGCGGTTACACTGAAGACTCACAGCCAATCACAGCAGTGGGCGGTTACACTGAAGACTCACAGCCAATCACAGCAGTGGGCGTTTACACGGAATCCCACACAGACACGCCCCTTCAAACAGAGCATTCAAATCAGAGGCTAAAATCAGGCCTTTTGCCTCACACATATACAAAATACGTACAATAAAACCTATAAGCTTTTTATAAAACGATTTAATAGCAAGTGGAATGAAAGAAGTTTGTATGGTGTCCTCGTTGCGCCTCTGTCTCAGAGGCTGGAACACACTTGATCCCAGCGCACCGTCTCTGGACCCTCTCCAACTCATCAGAGACCTCCGGTCCACTCTACTGGGCCCTAACTCAACAACTGGCCCAATCGCAAGGTGTGTGTGTGTGTGTGAGTGATCTCAGAATAACCCCTTCAGGCTGATGAAGACCTGATCCTGATCTCCCGATCGGTTTATTCTGAGATCATCCCTCACTTGGACCCCATTGACTTCCACTGGAACCTACACTTCCTTTAAGCTGAGCCATGATGTTGAATGATGACAGACTGCTCATGTTTGGTAGAGTTTCTCCGTCAGCGCGGCCTGAGGTTCGGCCGTCTCTATGAATGTTACACAGATTGAGACATTCGAAGCAGAGAGACAAACAGCATCGTCTGAAATATTCATGTCTAAAACGAGTCTAAAACGGATCAAACAGTTTCTGGAGCACTTTCAGCCCTGACCGGAAGAAGACACACACACACATACACACACACACAGGAAGAGATGTGACCCTGCTGAAGAGGTGAACACACACACTCTCTCTCACACACACACACACACACAGGAAGAGACGCGACCCTACTGAAGAGGTGAAGGCCTGAATTATTGACGAGTCTCAACGTCATATCTAAAGAGCTCTGGTTCCTCAATAATTGATCAGCTCAATCAGATAAAGGTCCACTAAACACACAGAGTCACTCCAGCGGAAGATGAGCAGGAGAACGAGGCAAACCGGTGGACAGGTGATGCCAAACAATGAGCCACATCACTTCAGTTCACACACTATTATAGTCAACATGCCACAATGCAAGTTTCTGAGAGGCTTTGGGAAGAAGCCTGACATACAGTAATAATGAAATAAAATGAATGTAAATATGTGAAATAGATGAGTATCATAGGCTTCTGTGGCTCATATAGTTTGATAAAGTGAGAATAGGGAGGAAAATCAGCTCAATTTCAATGTAATTCAATGCAATCTTTATAACAGAATAGCAGATCCTTACAGAAAATGCATATTAATATCAATATCTGCCAATAATATGTCTTACAGTGGCAAGATGATATTTTAATGCTCAGTTTTATGATGTAACTGTAGCGCTGTAGTTTTCAAACTTATAATGATGATCGTGATAACCCTTCCTCAAAAGCCTGATTTTTCTAATACATGTGGTCATGTGAACCTGCTGAAATATTACTAACAATATCATATGGTTTGTGTGATAAAATCAGGCAGATTAGACAGAAAGACTCGAGCTGAAGGAGGACGCTTGTACAATTACACTGAAAGACTTTATCCGGATAGATGAGTCTCTCGATCCGACAGACGATGCAGGAGACAGATGGAGTTATCATCTTCATCATTCAGAAGTTCATCAAATATCATACAGTATACAGGCTTTATAGGATTAATGAGAGAAATCATTCACTCATGTCATCTTATAAGACTCTTTCTTCAGTACAACACAAAAAATGTTGCTGTTTTTTGTTTTTTTAAATTTTCAATGAAACTCAATGGAGTCCAATGTTTTCTCTTCAAAATATCTTATGTTCCACAGTCGAAAGAGTCGTACAAGTTTGAAAGGTTCGGGGGAGAAACGATCTTTTCCATTACATATACTGTGTTCAATTTCACACTAGCATTCTCACTTGGAGCAAATGATGTCTCAAAGTACCACCGTCCATCAATAAAAGGGTGAAAGAAATACTGACTGTACTTGGCCATCATCAGGCGGTGTTTCAGACTGGACGTCAGCGATGATGATCTCTCAGTTCACAGCGACAGAACACACAGATCACTTTGGTCTGGTCAACTGAACCATTTGGCAACTTTTTAAAAGTAAACTTTCCAATCAGAATCTTATTGGCATCCATTTCTCCGTCTCGCGCTCGTCCTCCACTCAAAACGCAACATTAACCAACTATTTGGCCAGCTCACAAGCCTAAACAAGTGTGTGTGATGTGCCTGTTGTTTGTTTCCTGTCTAGCTAGATCCACTTGTGCTTTGGTCGACGAAACCAACTACAAAAAAACGACAAAGTTTGCTAGGCCAAAAAGACCGCTAATCTCGCGATGAAACAATTAACACCATTAAAATGGGTTTGCGTTAATGCCATTATTAACAAGTTTAACTGACAGCCCTAATATATATATATATATACTGTATGTTAGTGCTGTCAAACGATTAAAATATTTAATCGCGATTAATCGCATTAATGCCATAGTTAACTCACGATTAATCGCACATTTTTATCTATTCTAAATGTCTTTTGATTTCTTTTTGTTACATTATTTTTTTTCTCATTTTAATGCTCTTATCAACATGGAAAAGTGGATTGGCTTGTTTAGTGCAAATGTTTTTTTATTATTATTATTGAAAATAATAATAGTGCATTGGAATAGTGCTCAATTTCACACTAACACATATAAATAATCTCTCACACAATGTAACACTGTCTATCAATAAAAGGGTGAAAGAAATACTGACGAGGTCCTGATATTGGCGAGGGGGCGGAGAATTTGCATCATCTGTGTGTGTGTGTGTTTGGCCATCATCAGGCGGTGTTTCAGACTGGACGTCAGCGATGATGATCTCTCAGTTCACAGTGACAGAACACACAGATTGGTCTTGTCAATTTGCAACTTTTTAAAAGTAAACTTTCCATTCAGAATCTTGGGGCATCCATTTCAGTGTCTCGCGCTCGTCATCCACTCAAAACGTAACGTTACTATTTGGCCGGCTCGCAAGCCGAAACGAGTGTGTGCGGCACAAAACGTCCTCGCGCTGTGTTCTGAAACACATTCATTTCCATGGCTTGCCGCAGCACGAGAACGTTTTGTTGCTTCTTTTGTTGCTTCAAACACACGTTTGGGCTTGTGAGCCAACTTTGAGTGGATGACGAGCGCGAGACGCCAAAATGGACCAGGATGCATGCCGCGTCCTGTTGCAAAAGCATGTGAAAAAACTACAAAGTTTGCTAGGACAAAATAAACGTTAATCGCGCGATAAAAAAATTAATGCCGTTAAAATGGGTTTGCGTTAATGCCATTATTAACACGTTTAACTGACAGCCCTAATATATATATATATATGTAATAATGTCACATTTAGCTGTGCCTGTAATATATAAAGTGACTCATCACTGCTGTTTTATTGCATTTTATCACATCAGATGGACGTGACTATATTTCCCAGCAGGCCTGAACACGCACAGGGTCATGTGACGCGGCGAGTGGGATCATCACGTCCGATTCCCTGAACGGAGCGGCTGGAAATTGAGGTCACCCACTTGTGCTTCAGTCTTTCTCTTGTATCTTACACAGAAGAAAGAGACAAAGACAAAGAGATGATGTCAGAGAGAGACGATAAGCTGTTCTGTTTCTCGCGGCTCTCGCGGCCCCGGGTCCGTTATCAGAACAGGATGTTGATCAGGGGCCCGTGACCGCTGGGAAAATCAATTCTCATTTCAGCGGGAAACATTCGTCTTTGGGCTCCACTGGCTTTCAGACGCTGACGGCGATCTGCGAGAGTCTGAGCAACGACACAATCACAGTTCAGAGCGAGAGGTTCTTATTATTCTTATTAAGTTAATGCACATCTGCGTCCGCAATCAGACGACTGGAAGAACAATCGATACAGCCGAGTGTCAAACACTCAATATCTGGCCGACAGACGCGAACGTGTGTGTGCTGATACTCATGAATAAATCATCATCATATCACAGCATTCCTCTGCCGTCTGCAGATCACACACTTCCTCTGAGGAGACATGAGGATATAATCAGCGGGACACACACACACACATATATATAGACTTGTGTTCAGTGGGCGGTGCTTCCTAATGAATGAGTGACAGTGTGTGTGTGTGTGTGTGTGTGTGTTCCCGCGGGAAAGCTCTCTTTACGCTCCACTGCCCAACGGGAAAAGGAAACAAGCTGCTGTCGGTGCTACAACAGATGAGAACAAACGGAGTCAAAGGTCAGCCATCTGTATAAACTGATGTCAATTACACACTCATTTAAATATGTAAACGAGCTCAATACAGCGGCTCTTCCTGCGGTCAGGATGAAGCAGAACTACTGCGACTGTTGGAGGAAGGAACAAGTTGAGCTGGTGTGTGGGTGGAGACTGACTCTAATAAGCTTCAAATCAACACACACACACACACACACACACAACACTCAGTGGAGAATAGAGCAGAGGTTTCTGGGTGATCTTACATACACGTGAACAAACTGAATCATCAAGACAACAAATGATTCACAAAGACATCCCAAAAACAGAGCTGTTCTTTCAGTATCAGCGGTCCTAGTACTGAGCCTTGTGGGACACCATCTATCTATCTATCTATCTATCTATCTATCTATCTATCTATCTATCTATCTATCTATCTATCTATCTATCTATCCATCCATCCATCCATCCATCCCTCTCTCTCTCTCTCTCTCTCTCTCTCTCTCTCTCTCTCTCTCTCTGTCTCTGTCTGTCTCTCTGTTGGGGTTTCATCTGAGAGGACAGTCTGTGCTGGTCCAGATGCTGGATGACCGGTGTGAAGATCTCCTGACCCTCACACTGATGTCTCTGTCGAGGCCGATCAACGAGAGGTGTGTGTGTGTGTGTGTGTGTACTGCAGCTCCGCCTGTCAACGGCCTCGTGCGGCCCGGGGGAATTAATTAGAGCAGAGAACTGCAGCACAGCAATGACACACACACACACACACACACAAGCTTATTCTGACCATCAATGACTGACTGACAGGACGTTAAACGGAGGCAGAATCCAACAGCAGAAGATGTGTTTCTAGATGCTGTAACTGCTAACACATGATTGCCCCACCCACACTCCTAGCAGCCAATCAGACGAGCTGTGACAGACATGTGATGATCACTGGTGAAGGTTTTCAGTCGAGTAATCACGGTTTGAGTCGAAACCTGTGTAATGTCTGTGAAGTCGGATTATGAGATGCTCTCCATCATGGCGGACGAGACGCTGCGCTCTGATTGGATCAAATGTCCTCAAAACGGGTTTGATGCTGAAACTGAAGATCATTGCTGATGACGGCACGCCTCTGAACACACTCCCACTCGGATGAGTTTGTGTAACGCATTGAGCGCCTCTGCCTCATTCACACTTCTCTCGTTTTGATCTCAGAGAACATAAAAGGAGACGAGTAGAAGAAAGAGCGAGTGAGCGAGTGCTGCTCTACAGCACAGATGCTGCCGCTATTCTGGGAACTTTTAATTGGTGCTCGGATTCTACAGCCGGACTGATACACACCTGGAGCGGATGCTGAGAGAACACACAACACACACACACTCAGAACCGCCACAATTTGGGTTCCCAATCACACCTAAATTGCTTTGATTTTGTGTCTGAAGTCTGGAAAGGCCATACCGTATATTAATCAGGCGGAACTGAAGTTAACTAGAGTTAGTCCACAGTTCTGAGATCAGCTGGTAAGATAATTTATTGTTTCTGAAACGGTTCTGTACCACCGCTCTTACAGTCAGAGGATCCTCATGAGTATTCGCACACACTCACACATCTTAAGGATTAGTGAAGTAATCTGAATAATACACAGTTCCTGCAGTGTAATCTGCACGTTTCACACACTAAACAAACAAACTGTATTGACAAACAGGAGCGTTGATATAGTGAATGAGTCATAATGATCCTTCATCATCCTCAGCCTCAGATTATCCATCAGGAACACTGATCACGAAACACACCAGCACTGTCTGATGAAGAGGAGAACATCACAGATCAGATTCCTCTGCTGTTATCACACACACATCTCCATAGCGCTGACTCAAGCACCAGCAGGTGTGTGTGTGTGTGTGTGTGTGTGTGCTGGGCAGATGTGCTGCTGTATTTGCAGATATAATGATGGTTGATTAAATAATCTAAACTCAAGATCTCTGGAAACCACCTTCATCCTTCTAAAACATCCGCAATATTATAGTAACCGCATAGCAAAGTGCAATAAACCACTCAGAGCACTTTAGGAACTGCATAGCAACACCTCGGCAACCACCCGTATCACCATATTAACCACATATGAATGTGAACGAAACCACTCGGCATTAAATGTAGCTTTGCAACCGCATAGAAACACCTATGAAATAGCCACAACACCCTAGCAACGGCATAGTGCAATAAAACACTCAGCATACTGTACCTGCAAAACTGCATAGCAACCCCCTGGCAACCACCTAGAATACATGAAATACCCAGAAAAGCATATTAACCACATATTAACACCATAGAACACACAGAACACCCTAGTAACGGCATAACAACGTGGAATAAACCACTCAGAAACTCCATAGCAACACCTCGGCAACCACCTACAAACAGTAACTGTGTATTGTGACACGAGCCGCACAAATGCACCGAACTGAAGTGAACAGAAACACAAGGCGGAAGGCCGTGACTGACGTGTGTGTGTGTGTGTGTGTGTGTGTGACTGCAGGGAACACACTTCAGTGCCAAACACAGCAGACGAGCCGGTCAGACACAACACAAACACACATAATACAGAATACTACTAATAATAGTCATACATAAATATTAATAATTATTGCAGCATGAGCTCTAATCTGATTGGCTGATCAGAGTCATGTTTACGTCAGATTGATGATAATAATGATGCAAATATGAGCGTGAGAACCAGCGCGTGTGTTTGTTTAGGAGATTTCCTTCAGATGAGTCTGATGTGGATAATGAGTTCAAAAGTTTACACCCCCCCCCCCCCCCCACACACACACCTGATGTCTACACAGAAATAATGTGTTTTTAATGATTGTGTGTGTGTGTGTGTGTGTAGACATCAGGCGTCTGAACGAGATAACCAGGTGTAGTCTGGAGACTCAATCTGAAACACACACCATCACGACTCTCTCCACCGGCGCCTGTTCATGAATCAGTGTGTGAGCAGAGGAACAGAAGAAGCGCCGCACACACACACACACACACCCACGAGTTCCCACACACAGATGACCCCGCATTACAGCAGAGATCCTCGACTGCTATCAGTGTGTGTAACGGAGAAACACACAGGTGTGTCTGATATCTACACACACTCTTTCAAACAGCAGGAGTGTTCAATACCCCAGCCAATCAGGATCAATCAACCGTCAATACTGTCATTAACCATCAACCATCAACACTGAACACACACACTCCATACTGGACCAGCGACACACACTCCTTCATTAAGATGAACACTAGATCCAGATACATCCACTCACTGGAGGCCTGACACACGGTAAACACACACTCTCTCTCTCTTTCTCACATACTCTAACACACACACACACACACTGGCACACAGCAGAGGATGATGAAATATCTCCCATGATGCTCACTGAGAGGCCGGCTCCATATGGACTTGCATCAGCAAACGCTGCAGAAACAGAAACAGCGCCCAAGGACACACACACACACATACACACACACGCACACACACACACACACACATACAGGAGAATCAGCAGCCGCCGCTCACTGCTGTCTCGCGAGGGCACACCTGAGAGTCGCTGAGAGTCGTTCGTCACAGTTACGCACTAGCATTGTGGTTCTGTCTTCACGAGCTGGACCCGCTCAGGTCAACCCTGATGTGAAGGACATCTGAGAGACCTCCAGTTCTACTGAAGGGACTGCAGTCAGACATGAACCAGTGTTAGCATTAGCACCCGCTGAACTGGAAACCAGCATCACCGCGAGACGGGTCAGCGCCGGGTCGGTGTTTCCAGAGCATTCATGAACACACACTTCAAACGTTCGGAGAAACTTCCAGCAGAAACATTTTTTCTCTCTTCTTGTGTTTGTTCTCCCCAAGGCTCGTTCACCCAGAGCTGTCAGACGAGGGTTCCACGGGATCTACATTAATTATGCAAACGAAGATGCAAGAGAACTGCAATCTAATCTCACACGCAGTGAGGCTGTGTGAACAGGTCATCGAACACGACTGGGAAAACCGCCGTCATCGAGACTCCATCAAACGGAGAACAACTGAGGGATCATGTACATCCAGATGGTTGTTATCTCAGAATAAACTGTGTGTGTGTGTGTGTGTGTGATCTAAACTCCCTTCAGGTGTGTGTGTGTGTGTGTGATCTCAGAATAAACCCCCTTGATTCGGATCACCCTGTCGGTGATCACACACACACGGCCCAAATATTTTATTATTTCTTTAAACGCAAAGCTTCTGCAGGGAGAGCAGTTTCAAACTAGACGGACACTTGAAGGGTCAGTTCACCCAAAAATGAAGATGATGTCATTAATGACTCTCCCAAGCCCGTCAGACCTCGTTCATCTCCAGAACACAGTTTAAGATATTTTAGATTTAGTCCGAGAGCTTTCATTGGAGATGTGTGTACGGTATACTGTCCTTGACCAGAAAGGAAATAAAGACATCATCAAAGTAGTCCATGTGACATCAGTGGGCTAGTTAGAGTGTGTTGAAGCATCAAAAATACATTTTGCTCCAAAACTAACAAAAACTTCGACTTTATTCAGCATTGTGTTGTGTTCCGGGTCTGTTGTGGAATCGCGTTCACGAGTTCGCAGCTGGCGTGTGTCTGTGCATCTGTGTGTTCGGATTCAAATAAAAATGTCTGGACAAGGAGAGTATACCACAAACACACAGAAAGCTCTCGAACTAAATCTAAAATATCTTAAACTGTGTTCTGGAGATAAACGAAGGTCTGACGGGCTTGGGAGAGTCATTAATGACATCATCTTCATTTTTGGGTGAAATGACCCTTTAAGAGATATTATCAGATTAAACCTTTTTAAAACCGTACCTGTTTGTATCTTATAATCCAACAGTGTACAAAACAATAGTCACAAAATGGCCACCACTGCATTTGTAAAAAACAAGAGAGAGCGAGAGTCCACGATACTGGATAGCATAATTAAATAACTGTGTTATCTGGGATAATACACCGCTGGATGGAGCGATTGACCAATCAGAATCAAGTATTCCACAGAGCCGTGGAATAAGAGCTGAGAACCAATCATCAGCAACACAGGCAAGGTTCAGGACGACCGCTCTGTGCCAGGACCACGTTAACACTCGACTGACACCCAACTGAATCAGTGAGGTGAGAAAGAGCAAGAGAAACGAGAGAGGGAGAGCAAATATAGAGACTCAACGAGTCAGACATCTCAGAGTGAAGCTCAATCAGACAAACGCTGATTACAGGAGTCTCTACTCATACATGAACTGACACACTTTCTACTGATTCCACAGCTCAACGTGCAGCACAAAGAACGAGTACTCCTTACATAAATCTGCAGTCACAGCCTTGCCCCAGAATCAGCTGTCTCGGAGCTCACAGAAATACAGGCTTTCACAATGTCACTGATATTCCAGCACACCTTCATTCACTGGCAAACAAGCCTGAGGCCTCCACCATCATTTACTGAGACAAAACTAAGCTGAGATTCCTGTTCTTCAAACTCATTCCTACTCATTCCTGTAGTTCAAACTCATTCCTACTCATTCCTGTAGTTCAAACTCATTCCTACTCATCCCTGTAGTTCAAACTCATTCCTACTCATCCCTGTAGTTCAAACTCATTCCTATTCATTCCTGTAGTTCCTACTTACCCCTACTTATTACAGTAGTTCCTACTCATTCCTGTAGTTCAAACTCATTCCTATTCATTCCTGTAATTCAAACTCATTCCTATTCATTCCTGTAGTTCAAACTCATTCCTACTCATTCCTGTAGTTCCTACTTACCCCTACTTATTACAGTAGTTCCTACTCATTCCTGTAGTTCAAACTCATTCCTACTCATTCCTGTAGTTCAAACTCATTTCTACTCATTCCTGTAGTTCAAACTCATTCCTACTCATTCCTGTAGCTTAAACTCATTCCTACTCATTCCTGTAGTTCAAACTCATTTCTACTCATTCCTGTAGTTCAAACTCATTCCTAGTCATTCCTGTAGCTCAAACTCATTCCTACTCATTCCTGTAGTTCAAACTCATTCCTACTCATTCCTGTAGCTCAAACTCATTCCTACTCATTCCTGTAGTTCAAACTCATTCCTAGTCATTCCTGTAGTTCAAACTCATTCCTACTCATTCCTGTAGTTCAAACTCATTCCTACTCATTCCTGTAGCTCAAACTCATTCCTACTCATTCCTGTAGTTCAAACTCATTTCTACTCATTCCTGTAGTTCAAACTCATTCCTACTCATTCCTGTAGTTCAAACTCATTCCTACTCATTCCTTGTAGTTCAAACTCATTCCTACTCATTCCTGTAGTTCAAACTCATTCCTACTCATTCCTGTAGCTCAAACGCATTCCTACTCATTCCTGTAGCTCAAACTCATTCCTACTCATTCCTGTAGTTCAAACTCATTCCTACTCATTCCTGTAGCTCAAACTCATTCCTACTCATTCCTGTAGTTCAAACTCATTCCTACTCATTCCTGTAGTTCAAACTCATTCCTACTCATTCCTGTAGCTCAAACTCATTCCTACTCATTCCTGTAGTTCAAACTCATTCCTACTCATTCCTGTAGTTCAAACTCATTCCTACTCATTCCTGTAGTTCAAACTCATTTCTACTCATTCCTGTAGTTCAAACTCATTCCTAGTCATTCCTGTA
The DNA here is from genome assembly GCF_016745375.1 of Pimephales promelas. The sequence goes on from NW_024121162.1 coordinate 97,822, forward strand.
GTTCAAACTCATTCCTACTCATTCCTTGTAGTTCAAACTCATTCCTACTCATTCCTGTAGTTCAAACTCATTCCTACTCATTCCTGTAGTTCAAACTCATTCCTACTTATTCCTGTAGTTCAAACCCCAGGGAAACCAATAAAAAGTACATTTACCTTAAATGCAATAGAAGCTTCTTTGAATGTAAGTGTCTGTCTGCTAAACGCATAAAATTAAATATACTCAAGAATCCCATATACTCGACCTGAGTTTAAGTCCTGACTCCAGGGACCTTCCCCGATCCCAGAACCCTCTCTCTACCACTCCCTGTGAGTTCTCTATACTGTACTGTCTCGATCAAGGCAGAAATGCCAAAATAATAGTTCTTTAAAATGAATCAGCACTGCCACACTGGCACCTACCGTGGCTTCCCCGCGTCAGGAAGGGCATCCGGTTGATGGCGATGGGAACGGTGCCGTGTTTGTTATGGAAATGGTGAACGTGATGCGTTGTGCTCAGACTGGACGATACTCTAGCCGAGACCGCCGGGCCTGGGAAGGCGAGTAAAGACAGGGACAGAACCAGTCTCCATAGACCCGACACACTGGTCCAGCAGACCCTGGGCGCCGGGGCTCGTGGGTAAAGCACTAATCCACTGCTCAGAAGCAAAGCGGAAGAGAAAGGGGGCGGGGCTTCCATGCCACGCCTCCTCACGTGACACAAACAGGAAGACATGTCAGGCCAAGCCGGTATCCATGGTTTCTAGATTCCCGTAGCTGGGAAAAATGCCTCAATCGCGAACTGCAAACAGAAAAACCTTCGGGGATTAATTTCCACAAAGCAATCCAAAGATGAGGTTGACCAACCTTTGAAAACCCCAAAAAAGATGAGGAGCAAGAGCAGTAACAATAACCCAAAACTAATAAACTAAACCAAACCTCTAGATAGAGCTACATCGGAATGCAAGACGAAGGAAAAGCCTCCACCAAACTAGAATCCCGACGGGTTGATCCTCAAGTTTGCCGAGAGCTTGCGGAGGTTATCCATCTAAAGTCCAGAACGCTAGTGCCGAGACACACCATCCTGGAAAAACTCGAACGCAAGGATAAATCGGACAAAACAAAACAAGTGAAAGATAAACAGGGAACAGGAGGAGAAACGAGATGCGATGGATGATCAAACCTCAGGAGACGAGCAGAAAGCTCAGAAACCAGTGACCAGACAGAATAAATCAAGCCCTCGGGACGGGAAGAGCAGAACAGCGATCCGGCGAATCCTATGATCCCGAGCTCTGATTAACTTCCTCTCCCAGCGGGGCTAATCTGTGATCTCCATTCATGCTCATTCCTGGGATTCTGCGGCGCTCCTTTGGAGAGAGAAGCTCTAGCGTTAATGAAACGGGAGCATCACAGTCTCGTCCTCTCGCAGATCTATCCGTTAGCGACGGCAGTGATGCGCGAGTGTGTGTGTGTGTGAGAGATGTGGCAGTGCTGAAGCTGGCGAGACGCTTCGCTCGTGTGAAAGCACAGCCTGAGACTGGGAGAGAACGAGCGAGACACAGCTGCGGACACACACACACACACACACAGAGAGAGAGAGACGGAGGAGGTGGGAGGGAGCGAGCGAGGGAGGGAGGTGCTCAGGGAAACACACTGGTTAGTTTCTACACTGGCTCAGTATAAACCTCATTTATTAGAAGCATATTTGGATATTTCACACAGACACACACTCCAACAATTCAGTTGTTTCTCCTGACAGATCACACACACACACACACTCATATAAGCGCTCACTTGACGTCACTGGTCTCTTTTGGGCCTGATTTAGTTTCTCCAAAGGGATTTCAGAGTTTGAAACCATAGTGTTATATAACGAACAATGGAGAGCAAACGGCTGATGCAGTTTTAACACACAACACCAGTGTGTACCAGTGTGTGTCAGAAGAACCTGTTCGAACCAGTGAATCATTCAGAGCCGTGACTGGCCAAGCGAAGAATGCTGAACTAGACTGGACTTTTATTATTCCTGTGGGGAAATCTTTGCTGAGTTTCAATACGTGCACACACAAAAACAACCAACAATGTACATAAATAGAAAAATAGAAAACACACATTATAATAAATATACTTTTTAAATAAATTTAAAAAAAAAAAAATCACAAAATTTGCAGCAAAAACTTCCCCATCATCACTGAGACGAACTCTGCATAAACAAACAATGCAAATATATATATATATATATATATATATATATATTTTCTGAATGTTCAAAACATTTTAGTTTTTTAATTGTCATGGTTATACAAACGTAATGGGAAAATTCAAATCTATTTGATATTTTTAAATGTTAATTTAAATGTCCATACTGTACTAAACACAAGCAGAAATCTTTTAGAGAGAGTTCAACAGCTGAAGGCGAACACGAGCTTCTGAACAGCGGTGTGTAGTTTATCTGCTGACCGGTTTGATTGTGGAGAGAGAGAGACTCCCAGAGGCCGAGAGACACTGAGGAGATTCGTCATGAGAGAGGCGAGGATGATCAGGACCTCAGCGGGTTAGTTAGTTAGTTAATTAGTTTATCTTGACCTGCCAAAGCCAGGAGCTTCTCTGGGATTTTTCGGGTGTACAGGAACAAACCATTTCATTTGAAAAAAGACAATTACACGGAGACAAACATGAGCTAAAAATAAAGAGACTGCTGATTATAAATGTGTAAATATGAAGCTGTAAAGAGGCGTCATGATGCAAGCGAGTGGGAGGACGACACACGCTCAGATCATCCAGGAGAGGCTTCGACACTTCTGATGCAAATTCATCTGAATATGATTCCACACGACACTGATGATGAAGAGAGAGAGATTCACGGACCCGCCTCCGGTCACTCACCTGCGTCCCAGCGCAGCAAACAGAGCTAACGCGATTACACACACCTGATCTGAACGCCAATCCCGTTGCATTACACACTCCGCTGAGACACACACTCTCATGGCCGCTCACTGCAACTCCTCGTCACGAGAGGCTTCAGTAACGTTCACTCCTATGATATCTCATCTTATTGTAGACAAAAACAGTGTGAGCACAAAAATAATGCCAATAACAGAAATTATTTCTGCATTTTGCAAACGCATTTTCACACAAAAATATTTACTTTTATGGCACACACACACATACATGCACACACAATTACAAGCACACACACTAAACTCCTAAATCATAAAACTCATGTATAACTTATCTCTCCGCTGAAACACGATTCATTACCAGAGCATCTGGCAAAAAGAGATTATTTTCAAGAAATTAACCTTCCGATTCCCTCATTTACTAATCACACACTTAAAACGCATCTCATTTATGAGGCCATTTGAAGAAACACAAACAATTGTGACTATTTTTCTCCTCATTAACTGTGTTTCTTAAAATAGACTCACAAACATGTTTATTAAACAAGCTCCCGATTTCATCTTGAAGTTTTCATAAACACTTCTGCTGTTTCCACTCTCAGAATAGCAGAGTAAGAAGCACATGACGTCTGTTGTCTCATCGGTCATTAGTCCACCACGAGTCGTTAGTGCTGCGGCTCATGACGACATGATCACATCTCTGAAACTAAGTATTGAACTTCAGAATGACCTGCAGTATGTCAGAGACAACACCCTAGCAACTGCATACCAACACCTTAGCACCCACCCAGAACAACAGAAACTGCATAGCAACAACCTAGAATCCATCCAGAATTCCCCAGGAACTGCACCCCAGCAACCATCTAAAACGCCATAACAACTGCACCCCAGCAACCACAGAGCACCCTAGCAACCATCTAAAACGCCATAAAAACTGCACCCCAACAACCACAGAGCACCCTAGCAACCATCTAAAACGCCATAACAAATGCACCCCAACAACCACAGAGCACCCTAGCAACCATCTAAAACGCCATAACAACTGCACCCCAACAACCACAGAGCACCCTAGCAACCATCTAAAACGCCATAACAACTGCACCCCAACAACCACAGAGCACCCTAGCAACCATCTAAAACGCCATAACAACTGCACCCCAACAACCACAGAGCACCCTAGCAACCATCTAAAACGCCATAACAACTGCACCCCAACAACCACAGAGCACCCTAGCAACCATCTAAAACGCCATAACATCTGCACCCCAACAACCACAGAGCACCCTAGCAACCATCTAAAACGCCATAACAACTGCACCCCAACAACCACAGAGCACCCTAGCAACCATCTAAAACGCCATAACAACTGCACCCCAACAACCACAGAGCACCCTAGCAACCATCTAAAACACCATAACAACTGCACCCCAACAACCACCCAGAACACCCTAGCATCTGCACCCCAGCAACCATCTAAAACGCCATAACAACTGCATCCCAACAACCACAGAGCACCCTAGCAACCATCTAAAACGCCATAACAACTGCACCCCAACAACCACAGAGCACCCTAGCAACCATCTAAAATGCCATAACAACTGTACCCCAACAACCACCCAGAACGCCCTAGCATCTGCACCCTAGCAACCATCTAAAACACCATAACAACTGCACCCCAACAACCACAGAGCACCCTAGCAACCATCTAAAACGCCATAACAACTGCACCCCAACAACCACAGGGCACCCTAGCAACCATCTAAAACACCATAACAACTGCACCCCAACAACCACAGAGCACCCTAGCAACCATCTAAAACACCATAACAACTGTACCCCAACAACCACCCAGAACGCCCTAGCATCTGCACCCCAGCAACCATCTAAAACACCATTACAACTGTACCCCAGCAACCACGCAGAGCCCCCTAGCAACTGCATAGCACAGCCCTAGCAACCAGCAAGAATGCCCTGCTGTAGTGTCGGTGGGTTTTACTAACCTCAACCTCAGGGTGTCTTCATAGAATCCATCCAGAACACTCTTAGTAATTGCATAGAAACACCTTAACACCCACCCAAAACACCCTAGCAACTGTGTAGCGACACCCTAGAATCCACCCAGAACACCCTAGCAACTGAGCCCCAGTAACCACCCAGAACACCTTTCCAACTGCATAGCAACACCAAAGAAACAACCCAGAACCCCCTAGCAACTGCACAGCAACCGCTCATAAGCCGCTGTAGTGTCGGTTTTGAGCACACGATGGTTTGATGAAGCTTGTTCAGTGGTTTCACATGAAATGTCAAAGAACCGCATGAAGCTTTCACTTGCTCAGCCTCGAACACCGATCATGTGCTCACAGTGAAGCGGCCTCGATTCCTCTCTCACTTATTGTAAAGTGTTACCAAATTATTCAGGAATTAGATCAAACACACTTTACCCCGCCAACAAGTACTGTATATGTTCTAAGAATGATTTGGTAATGTTCCTGTTAAGTTCTGAAAACGTTCCTTCTGAATGTGACGAATGTTGATCTGAGTGTGATCGAAAGTCTCATGAATATCTAATATTCTCAGATATTTCCAGACATTCTCAATTAGACCCAGATATCCCAATAGTTTCCTAGGAATTCCCAAACATTCACAAATATTCCCACATATTCTCAGATATTCCAAGATATTTTTAGAGATATTTTTTTAGAGCCTGATTTAAAAAAAAAAAAAAATGTCCCAAACAATAATAATGTTCTTATGATAATTTTATGTAGTTGATATGACAGGCATGCACTACTTTACTATATTTTCCTCTCAGTCTCAGCTAAAGTAACTAATACAGTATTTATCAGCATTTATACATCAGCCACATTTTCTTATCAGGCTGATAACGATAGCATTAAAAATGAACATATATCGGCCGATACGAGGAGATTTCGTTACTGCAGCATTTTTAACCATGTTTTATTTTATATACATATATTTGATATTATTTTACATGTACATTTTATTTGCTCTAGTTTAGAAAATGGTAGTAAAATATGAGCAGAATGATCAGATCAGTGGATATTTGACTGATATTTGGTCCCAAATTTGTATTTATTTTAGTGGTAGTCCCTGTATGAAGAATATCTGTGACTGCATGTACTGAAATTGGTTTATGCTCCAGTACATCAATGCATATTGATTAGATGTCAACAGATATTGGATTTTGCTGACACGATAATAATGTGTTCAAAAAACCTATTATTGTGCCGATATTAGCGAAATAATATTGAATGAGTTAAATAATGTTTCTAGCCTCAGAGAGTTTACATTGAATTGAATGCCAGATAGGGTTTATTGTGTCATCAAAACACTGTCTGATTCTTAAACGCTGGAAACTCAAACTGAAGTCACGCACCAGTGGATTTAATCCAGACCAGACAAGCTCATCGAGCCTGAGCGCCGCTAATAAGTGTTCAGAGACGTGTGAGGTCGCCGTGACTTCAATATCCCAACACACACTGAAGAAGAGCTGGAGAAGAGACACACACATTGATTTTTCACTTCTGCTGGCCAGTGGAAATCATTACGACTGCCGAGGAGAGAGAGAGAGAGAGATGAAGAGGCTTCACTCATCAAACAATAACACATGTAGATTTTCCATAGACAGTAACAGAAATGGTTTTCTGCCATATTTCCAGTTGTGGATGATGCACAGCTAACGCCACATGAAGAGACAGACACACTCCAACAAGACTCAGGAGGATCTCCACATCTCCTCCAACAGAGAGTTTGCAGCATTATTGATCTTGTCGAGACTCCAGCGCTGACGTGTAACGAGCAACCGGCAGATGGTGTGTGTTACTCTCCAACTTTTGATTACAGTCGAGTGCTAACAACACCCTGAACAAATGTGTGTGTTTCACAGACAAGCATCTGCAGACATGACTGTCCTCGTCCCGTCGGACGCCGGCTTCATGAGCAGACGCGCAGCCATATGATGATCCAGAGTTTCGTCTGATCTTCAGAACTCTGACGTCTGAGGCCTTTGACTGTTTGATTGGCTCTCACCAACTCGTTCACGGCCACTCGAACTAATTATGACTTTAATATCCAAACGGCCGAAGGCAAACGAGAGACTCCACGCGAGATCTAAGCGCTCTGAGCAGATTAACACTGGATTCAACGGCGTCCATTAGCCCAGACAAACTCCACGTGAGATGGAAACCGGCCGCGGATCAATGAGTAGATGACAGCTACGGATGGGTTTCAGTGTGTGTGTGTGTGTGTGTATGACAGCTACGGATGGGTTTCAGCAGCCTTATGCTGTAACAGTGCCAAGAGTAAGTGTGTGTGTGTGTGTGTGTAAAAATCCATAGTGCACAGCCCCTCCACAGCCTGAAATCCATTTGGGAGATAGGCATCGATCACTGTTCCTGCTCCGGCTTCCTGAGAGGAAACTCCTGACCCTTAATGGAGCAGAAGATCCAGTGAAAGTTACAGACTCCAGCCAAGCTTCTGGGTTCAGACTAATGTGTTTCTAAAGCTCTGAGCGCTCACACACACACGTTATTTAAAAGCTACGGTGGTGAAAACAGCGCTCTGATCCCCATGGACTGAAGGAGGCAGAGTTCGGTCATGAAACTGAGGGAATGTGGTTATGACAAAAAGATTTCACATTATTCAAGGGTGTTTTATGTTGGCTGGACAAGAAAAACGCCACAACACATCAATCCTGCTGGAGAAAACAAGTCACACACCTCAATTTCTTTTTCAAGACTGGTCATAACTTTGCGTTACTTTTCAGAATCAAATTCGACCAATCTAGCGTTTTTTTTTGTAAGACTGACTAATTTCTATTTGGTCAGACTAGTTCTTAAAGGGATACTCCACTTTTTTTTGGAAATGGGTTCATTTGACCACTCCCCCAGAGTTAAACAGTTGAGTTTCACCGTTTTTTAATCCATTCAGTCGATTTTCTGATATTTAGAAGAATATCAGTAACCAGACATTTTCTGGTCTCATTGACTTCCATAGTAGGAAAAAAATATACTATGGAAGTCAATGAGACCAGAAACGGTCTGGTTACGGATATTCTTCTAAATATCAGAAAATTGGCTGAATACAATCAAAAACGGTAAAACTCGACTGCTCAACTCTGGGGGAGTGGTCAAATGAGCCTATTTCCAAAAAAAGTGGAGTATCCCTTTAAGATATGATTTAGTGGACATTTTCTTCAACTGGCCCCAGGTCAGACCATCCTAATCTGAGCACCAATGACCTTTGACATCAGTGATGTTATAAACTGGTATAAACACACCTGTGCACAAACACAAATGGGACTATTATGGTCTGAAAGTAAATTCCCAATTTGGGTTAAAATAACTTAACTCGTGGAGCATTAAACTTGGTGCTCAGCCTGGTTAACACGGGTCAATGCTAGCCAAGAGATTAGTCCATCTAGACCAGCTAAAGGTCCTTTTCTTTAACATTAATGCATTTGGCAGAGACTTTTATTCAAAGCAACTTACATTGCATTGGAGCTCTATGTTTGATCAGTTCTTGCCTTTCATGGGAATGGAATAAATGACCTTGCCGTTGCTACGTCACTCTGAAAGTTAAGACCAGTTTAACCCAGCTAAAGCCTGAAGAGGATGCAATAGAACCAGGCTAACCGCAGCTAGCATCAGGAGCTGGTCTCATCTGGTCTTCCAGCGGGGAAACGAGAGCCTGATTGAAGCGAGTGGGATTTCTCTGGGATGTGTTTCGTCCCTGTTAGCAGTAGAGCAATAAAGCACGGCTCATCAGGCACGGCTGTAATTACTGGAGAGATTGTGAAGGGCAGACGAGCCGCCGCTTGCCAGATCTGCCCTTGCGGCCTCATACAGTGATTACACGCACTAAAAGTGTTGCTAACGCTCGCTAACACACACAGCTAACACTCGCTAACACAGCGCTCGCTAACCGACACCGACAGAAACACTGCTGCCTCCAACTCAATCTGAAGAATGAACAGGAAGAGATCGCTGTGTTTGTGGTTTGGGTTCGAAGAGAAAACACCCAGAAGGATCATAATAAACACACATGACCATCACTGCAGATAACGAGCCAATGAGATCTCCTCTCTGTGGAGATGACGAGCCAATGAGATCTCCTCTCTGTGGAGATGACGAGCCAATGAGATCTCCTCTCTGTGGAGATAATGAGCCAATGAGATCTCCTCTCTGTGGAGATGATGAGCCAATGAGATCTCCTCTCTGTGGAGATAATGAGCCAATGAGATCTCCTCTCTGTGGAGATAATGAGCCAATGAGATCTCCTCTCTGTGGATAACGAGCCAATGAGATCTCCTCTCTGTGGAGATGACGAGCCAATGAGATCTCCTCTCTGTGGATAACGAGCCAATGAGATCTCCTCTCTGTGGAGATAATGAGCCAATGAGATCTCCTCTCTGTGGATAACGAGCCAATGAGATCTCCTCTCTGTGGAGATGACGAGCCAATGAGATCTCTCTCTGTGGATAACGAGCCAATGAGATCTCTTCTCTGTGGAGATAATGAGCCAATGAGATCTCCTCTCTGTGGATAACGAGCCAATGAGATCTCTTCTCTGTGGAGATAATGAGCCAATGAGATCTCCTCTCTGTGGATAACGAGCCAATGAGATCTCCTCTCTGTGGAGATAACGAGCCAATGAGATCTCCTCTCTGTGGAGATGACGAGCCAATGAGCTCTCCTCTCTGTGGATAACGAGCCAATGAGATCTCCTCTCTGTGGAGATGACGAGCCAATGAGATCTCCTCTCTGTGGAGATGACGAGCCAATGAGATCTCCTCTCTGTGGAGATAATGAGCCAATGAGATCTCCTCTCTGTGGAGATCATGAGCCAATGAGATCTCCTCTCTGTGGATAATGAGCCAATGAGATCTCCTCTCTGTGGATAACGAGCCAATGAGATCTCCTCTCTGTGGAGATGATGAGCCAATGAGGTCTCCTCTCTGTGGAGATGACGAGCCAATGAGATCTCCTCTCTGTGGAGATGATGAGCCAATGAGATCTCCTCTCTGTGGAGATGATGAGCCAATGAGATCTCCTCTCTGTGGATAACGAGCCAATGAGATCTCCTCTCTGTGGATAACGAGCCAATGAGATCTCCTCTCTGTGGATAACGAGCCAATGAGATCTCCTCTCTGTGGAGATAATGAGCCAATGAGATCTCCTCTCTGTGGATAATGAGCCAATGAGATCTCCTCTCTGTGGATAACGAGCCAATGAGATCTCCTCTCTGTTGAGATGATGAGCCAATGAGATCTCCTCTCTGTGGATAATGAGCCAATGAGATCTCCTCTCTGTGGAGATAATGAGCCAATGAGATCTCCTCTCTGTGGAGATAATGAGCCAATGAGATCTCCTCTCTGTGGAGATGACGAGCCAATGAGATCTCCTCTCTGTGGAGATAATGAGCCAATGAGATCTCCTCTCTGTGGATAACGAGCCAATGAGATCTCCTCTCTGTGGAGATGACGAGCCAATGAGATCTCCTCTCTGTGGATAACGAGCCAATGAGATCTCCTCTCTGTGGAGATAATGAGCCAATGAGATCTCCTCTCTGTGGATAACGAGCCAATGAGATCTCCTCTCTGTGGAGATAATGAGCCAATGAGATCTCCTCTCTGTGGATAACGAGCCAATGAGATCTCCTCTCTGTGGAGATGACGAGCCAATGAGATCTCCTCTCTGTGGAGATGATAAGCCAATGAAATCTCCTCTCTGTGGATAACGAGCCAATGAGATCTCCTCTCTGTGGATAACGAGCCAATGAGATCTCCTCTCTGTGGAGATAATGAGCCAATGAGATCTCCTCTCTGTGGATAATGAGCCAATGAGATCTCCTCTCTGTGGATAACGAGCCAATGAGATCTCCTCTCTGTTGAGATGATGAGCCAATGAGATCTCCTCTCTGTGGATAATGAGCCAATGAGATCTCCTCTCTGTGGAGATAATGAGCCAATGAGATCTCCTCTCTGTGGATAACGAGCCAATGAGATCTCCTCTCTGTGGAGATAATGAGCCAATGAGATCTCCTCTCTGTGGATAACGAGCCAATGAGATCTCCTCTCTGTGGAGATAATGAGCCAATGAGATCTCCTCTCTGTGGATAACGAGCCAATGAGATCTCCTCTCTGTGGAGATGACGAGCCAATGAGATCTCCTCTCTGTGGAGATGAAGAGCCAACGAAATCTCCTCTCTGTGGATAACGAGCCAATGAGATCTCCTCTCTGTGGATAACGAGCCAATGAGATCTCCTCTCTGTGGAGATAATGAGCCAATGAGATCTCCTCTCTGTGGATAATGAGCCAATGAGATCTCCTCTCTGTGGATAACGAGCCAATGAGATCTCCTCTCTGTTGAGATGATGAGCCAATGAGATCTCCTCTCTGTGGATAATGAGCCAATGAGATCTCCTCTCTGTGGAGATAATGAGCCAATGAGATCTCCTCTCTGTGGATAACGAGCCAATGAGATCTCCTCTCTGTGGAGATAATGAGCCAATGAGAGAGAGAGAGAGTTCAGCTAAAGGTCGATCTGTGGCTTCGAACGGCTTCATGCTTCATGAATAAAAGTCCTCCATGGAGACGAGGACTCGCTGCTCATCTGATATTCAGAGCACCATCTCCCTGCGCTCGTCATTAATGTGAAGTCAAAGAGAAGGAGAAGAACTCCAGAAGGAGAAACTTTCCCTGGGGACGAGAGACCTTTACTCACGTACACTACAGCAGCGACACACACATCTCTGTGTTGTTTTGCAGTCTGAACATCCTCATGAGTTCCGCCTGAAGCAAAACTATGGAGCGAATTATGTGCCAAAATTAAATAAATCCAGCATTTTGCAAACAAACTCGATCTGCTTTGCAAAGGAAAACTCGACTCGCAAACAAACAGAAAGCAATCTGCAAATATAAAGGTCAATTTGAGTGAAAATGCAGTGGAGTAACAAATAATGTGTGTAACAAATATAAATAAATGAGCCTTGATGATATTTCACAAATAAATACAAACCATTCTACAAATTGCGTGTAACCTTTAAACAAATACCAAATCTGTAAATATCTGCCATTCCATTCCAAGTAAAATAATTCTAAAAAAAAACAAAATGTAAAATCTTTTTGATAAAAATGACTTAAAGGCACCAGTTAATAACCCTCTGCTGATCGGACTGTCCGTGAGAGGATGATGGGAGCGCACTATAGTCTTCTGCTGACAAATAAACGTCCATCAGCAAACTTACACTAAGATGACAACTATTAGAGTTTTTCAATTATACTAAAATAACACTGGAAGTAGTATCAAAATCAAACGGGAAAAAACACACCAGATCAAGAAACAACAATAATCACGAGAGGGGGTGTGGCCACCAGAACCTGACACACACTCGGACCAATAGCACGGCAGCGCAGCTGTGATTGACAGGTGCAACAGTTCATAGAGGATGTCTTTCAGTTTTTGTGTGAGAACGGAAGAGAAACGTTTGTGGTGTTCAACAGTGTTGAGTGTCAGTAATTGCGAGAGTCATTAGTTGTGATTCAGACAATCAGAATAAATATATATTTACACCGTCAGGGTTCGTCAGCGCTACGTGACTCAAACACTCAATAGTGTGAAAACACTCGTTTACAGGACTCATATTCACTCGGCTTCATTGAGAATGACACAAGATATGACTGGACTAAGACACAAGGGGCGGGGCTTAGTGAATGGTCAACGCCCACTACTCCCCCCCCCCTCATGCGGTGTGTGTCTCTTGATGATGATGATGATGATGAAGAAGATCACTCCTGACATTAATGGCTCTCTCACACATGCTCTTGTCAGACATATAATTACTAGACGAGTTCAGGTCACTAGCCTCGACCGAACCCTCTGCCTCCTGTGTGATGATGAACAGGAAGTGACATCGTCTGATCAGACTGACAACACTTTTACATTTGAAATAACTCAATTAAACACACACAATCAACAGCAATATAGTAAGCTAGAGTTTGAAACATCACCACGAGACACTGCATACTGATTCCCTTAAAACAGCAGGCAGTGTTTTATAGAAGCCGTCGCACGTTATGACCTCATTTACATGTAAATTAGTGTGTGTGTGTGTGTGTGTGTGTGTGTGTGTGTGTGTGTCGCAGCTGCAGATGAAAACACACAAATCTTTCAGCCCTGAATTCTGTATTCACACCCAAACTGACCTATTAAAGAAAGAAGCCCAGTGTGTGTGTGTGTGTGTGTGTGTGTGTGTGTGTGTGTGTGCCCAGAATAGACTAGTCATCAATTAGATAACAAAGAAATGAAATGAGTGAAGAAATGAAAGCAAACAGCTTGTAATCCCCGTTGACTAACACACATCTAACGAGTGGTTTTGTTCGAACCGACATGAAACCAATTCAAGGTTATTGTGTCTGGAGGTGTGTTACTCACAGCCGGACTATATCGGGTCTATAGTTAACCGACACACAGAAATTACGGCTATTGCATGCTGGGTAATGTCAGGGTTACTTCACCTTTAGCATTTTACTTCACAACCATCTAGCAACCGTTTATGGCCCTTCTTAACAAGCAACTGAACCTCGAAGCAGCTTCACACACACACACACACACACACACACACACAGGGGTACAGCTAAAACCAGACCAGACTCGTCCTGCAGGAAACAGGAAGTGCACAGAGGAAGCGGCTCACAGTCACATGCTAATGATTTCATTTAGCGTCCAATTAATCCAACGAAGCCAACAGGGAGAGCTCGAAAAACAATTAATCACCACAATAAATCAACTAATTAAGAGAGGAGATGAAATTAGCATCAAGTTAGACGCAGTAAGAGATAATGAAGGCGGCGTGTGCTAAGAAACACACACATCACCAAACACACAAACCCCGCCTTCATCTACACATCATCACCTGAAGGGTTAAAGAGACAGTTCACCAGAAGAGGAGATCTACATTTACTCTCAACTCATCCTAGTGTACATCACACTCATCTATCAGAACAACACAATCACAGATATTAAACAATGGCCTGACGCTTTCATAATGGCAGTCTGCTTTATGATGGACGGATGCACTTTTATGATGGACAGATGCACTTTTATGACGGACAGATGCACTTTTATGATGGACAGATGCACTTTTATGATGGATAGATGCACTTTTATGATGGACAGATGCACTTTTATGATGGATAGATGCACTTTTATGATGGACGGATGCACTTTTATGATGGACAGATGCACTTTTATGATGGACAGATGCGCTTTTATGATGGACAGATGCTGTTTTATGATGATAGATGCACTTTTATGATGGATAGATGCACTTTTATGATGGATAGATGCACTTTTATGATTGATAGATGCACTTTTATGATGGATAGATGCACTTTTATGATGGAAAGATGCACTTTTATGATTTACAGATGCACTTTTATGATGGACAGATGCTGTTTTATGATGATAGATGCACTTTTATGATGGATAGATGCACTTTTATGATGGATAGATGCACTTTTATGATTGATAGATGCACTTTTATGATGGACAGATGCACTTTTATGATGGATAGATGCACTTTTATGATTGATAGATGCACTTTTATGATGGACAGATGCACTTTTATGATGGACAGATGCGCTTTTATGATGGACAGATGCACTTTTATGATGGACAGATGCACTTTTATGATGATAGATGCACTTTTATGATGGACAGATGCACTTTTATGATGGACAGATGCACTTTTATGATGGACAGATGCACTTTTATGATGG
>NW_024121162.1:117500-209486 GCF_016745375.1 Pimephales promelas
ATGAATCTTAATTTAGGGATCTTTTGATATATGTGCTGGAAAACAAGACAGAAACCTTTTTTTTTTGCGTATAAAGTGCAATAAAGCAGCATCACAGCGTCCCGTGAGACGATCACACTTCAGTCAATCAACAGAGCCACAGAAGATAAACCAGTTCATGAAGATAAACCAGTTCCTGAAGATAAACCAGTTCATAAAGATAAACCAGTTCCTGCAGATAAACCAGTTCATGAAGATAAACCAGTTCCTGAAGATAAACCAGTTCATGAAGATAAACCAGTACCTGAAGATAAACCAGTTCATGAAGATAAACCAGTTCCTGAAGATAAACCAGTTCCTGAAGATAAACCAGTTCCTGCAGATAAACCAGTTCATGAAGATAAACCAGTTCCTGAAGATAAACCAGTTCATGAAGATAAACCAGTACCTGAAGATAAACCAGTTCATGAAGATAAACCAGTACCTGCAGATAAACCAGTACCTGAAGATAAACCAGTTCCTGAAGATAAACCAGTTCCTGAAGATAAACCAGTTCATGAAGATAAACCAGTTCCTGCAGATAAACCAGTTCCTGAAGATAAACCAGTACCTGCAGATAAACCAGTTCCTGAAGATAAACCAGTTCATGAAGATAAACCAGTTCCTGAAGATAAACCAGTTCATGAAGATAAACCAGTACCTGAAGATAAACCAGTTCATGAAGATAAACCAGTTCCTGAAGATAAACCAGTTCATGAAGATAAACCAGTTCATGAAGATAAACCAATTCCTGAAGATAAACCAGTTCATGAAGATAAACCAGTTCCTGAAGATAAACCAGTTCATGAAGATAAACCAGTTCCTGCAGATAAACCAATTCCTGAAGATAAACCAGTTCCTGAAGATAAACCAGTTCATGAAGATAAACCAGTTCATGAAGATAAACCAGTTCATGAAGATAAACCAGTACCTGAAGATAAACCAGTTCATGAAGATAAACCAGTTCCTGAAGATAAACCAGTTCATGAATATAAACCAGTACCTGAAGATAAACCAGTTCATGAAGATAAACCAGTTCCTGAAGATAAACCAGTTCCTGAAGATAAACCAGTTCCTGAAGATAAACCAGTTCCTGAAGATAAACCAGTTCCTGAAGATAAACCAGTTCATGAAGATAAACCAGTTCCTGAAGATAAACCAGTTCATGAATATAAACCAGTACCTGAAGATAAACCAGTTCATGAAGATAAACCAGTTCCTGAAGATAAACCAGTTCCTGAAGATAAACCAGTTCCTGAAGATAAACCAGTTCATGAAGATAAACCAGTTCAGTGTGTGAAGGATCCACCAGCGCTTCACTGAAGGCTCATTATGATTCCGTTTATGACTCATTATCACAGAGATTAACTGAGAAGGGCTAAACCTGGTAATTAATAAATGATCATGTTTGATAGAAGCATAAAGAATGTGTGTGTGTGTGTGTGTGTGTGTGTCGCGATACAAAGAGGATCAGCGAGACGGGATTAAACTATCCCACCGCATCTATCACACACACACATCACTCCCACACACACACACACACACACATGGCTAATTCTGTTCGCTGAGATGCAGGCGACTGGAGCGCTAATGCGAGCGTAAGCCAATCAGACGCAGCGCATGCAGACGCTTCACGCTAACGGGTCGCGGGAAACCCGCGGATTAGGGCATCCGTCTACAGTCCCGCTCAGGGTTAGTCTTCATCCACACTCGACACTAGTGTTCATGCGAATCAGAGCCACGACCGTGAAGAGGAAGAGGAAGAGGAGGACCTTCAACACGCAAGGTTCAAGGTTCAAAGTTTTATTTGTCACATACTCATACAAGATGCGCAGTGAAATGTTTTTGTGACGTACTGTACTTCTGTGCTCAGTAGAAGATAAAAATACAATAAATATAATAGATACAATAAATACAGTACAATAAAATTACATAAGTTAAAAACTAGACAGACAGATGTACAAATGTTAAAATTCAGTAGCTGGGTTGAAAATTGAAAGTCATTCCGATTAACAATGTTCAGAGTGCAGAATTCAAGGCTCTGATCGCCACAGGGAAAAAACTGTTCCTCATCCTCTCTGTGCGTGTTTTATGACAGCGCAGGCGTCTACCTGACCGAAGGGTTACAAACAGTTTATTGCAAGGATGATGGAGGTCCTTGATAATCCTTCTGGCCCTGGCAGTACAGCGTGCGATGTACAAGTCATGCAGAGAAGGGAGTGTGATGCCCATGATCCGCTCCGCGGTCCTCACCACCCTCTGCAGAGCTCGCCGGTCCCTGCAGGAGCTGTTACCGTACCAGACAGATATGGCTCCAGTCAGTATGCTCTGTACAGCAGCATAATAGAAGGAAATCAGGATCCGTTGAGAGACCCTAAATCTCCTAAGCTGTCTGAGGTGATAAAGGCGCTGTCTTGCCTTCTTCACTACAGTATCCGTGTGTGCAGTCCAGGATAAATCCTCAGAAATGTGCACTCCGAGATATTTAAAGCTACTCACCCTCTCCACTGGCGTCCCATCTATCAGGAGAGGGGTGTAGGTCCTGCGACGCTGTGGGCAGAAGTCCACCACCATCTCCTTGGTCTTCACCCCATTAAGCAGTAGGCTGTTGTCCTTGCACCACATTATCAGGTCTGCCACCTCCTGTAGATAGGCCCTCTCATCGTTATTAGTGATCAGGCCCACCACAACCGTGTCGTCCGCGAATTTCACGATGCTGGTGGAGTTATGCCTGGCGACACAGTCGTGGGTATACAGGGAATAAAGCAAAGGACTCAGCACACAGCCCTGAGGGACACCAGTGTTGAGGACGAGGGAGTGTGATGTGTGCCCTCCCGCTCTAACAACCTGAGGCCTGGCAGTTAGAAAGTCCAAGATCCAGGCGCACATAGATGGATTCAAACCCAGGTCATACAACTTCGTAACCAGCCTGCTGGGAACTACAGTATTGAAAGCTGAACTGTAGTCTATGAACAGCAGTCTGACGTAGCCCCCCCCTGTGATGTCAAGATGGGAGAGGGTGGTGTGCATGACCTGGGAGATGGCGTCGTCTGTGGATCTGTTGGAGCGGTAGGCGAACTGCAGTGGATCTATGGTGCTTTGAAGAGAGGAACAAATGTAATTCTTTATCAGCCTTTCAAAGCACTTCATGATCACAGAGGTCAGTGCTACTGGACGGTAGTCGTTCATACCAGCTGGGGAGGCGTTCTTGGGCACCGGGATGATGGTGGACATCTTGAAGCATGTGGGGACTATGGATTGTGCATGTGCAAGAGAGAGATTAAATATGGAGGTGAACACCGGAGCCAGAAGGTCAGCGCAGGTCCTTATGACCCTTCCTGAGATCCTATCTGGACCCGCCGCCTTCCTGGTGTTTACCCTTTTCAGCTCCCTTCTCACATCGTGCTCAGAAAGGACTAGGCTGAGTGCTGCCTCACTTGTAGAACTCCATCTATCTGCATTAAACAAACCCCTGTTCGTATTACCAGCGTTATTATTGCTCGATTCAAAACGTGCATAAAAGGAGTTCAATTCGTTCGCCAGCGACTCATCTGCACTCACCATGCAGGGGCGGATCCCCTTATAGTCCGTGATCTCATGTAATCCCTGCCATATGCTTCGTATGTCCTTTTCCTGGAATTTTGTTTCCATCTTGTCTCTGTAGCGCCGCTTAGCATCCGCTATATCCCGCCTCAGTTTGTAGCATGCAGCCTTATATTCCGTCATGTCACCCGACAGCAGTCCAGCATTATAAGTGATGGTTAACTTACACTCTCAACTTACACTCTCTCAGCAACTTACACTCTCTCAGAAATACTCACATCTGTGTTACAGACAGAACTTAAGAAGAACTTAAATCATTAAAAATGATCATAAATAAGTTACGAATTGTGTTAAAGTCCCCCTGTGGTGTAAATCGCTGGTGTTTCTGACATCACAAACGACCTTCTAACCAATCAGATCAACACGTGATCGACAACCAGTGGATCTCTGAGAGAGGGAGTGAGTGGAGGCGGGGCTCATTTGCATATTCATAGACCTGCACATATCAAATGTTGAGTTACATTCAAGATATTTTAAGACAAGAACAAAGTTTTTTTAAGGAAAACTTGTTTAAATGTGTAATTTTGGTGATGAGTTTCTATGGATAAAATTATGAGCTGAGGAGTGTGGGCGGAGCTGAGCATTGGAGAGTGGGCGGAGCTGAGCCGTGGAGCGTGGGCGGAGCTGAGCCGTGGAGTGTGGGCGGAGCTGAGCCGTTGAGCTGAGCCATGGAGCGTGGGCGGAGCTAAGCCGTGGAGCGTGGGCGGAGCTAAGCCGTGGAGCACGGGCGGAGATGAGCCACAGAGCATGGGCGGAGCTGAGCCGTGGAGTGTGGGCGGAGCTGAGCCATGGAGTGTGGGCGGAGCTGAGCCATGGAGTGTGGCGGAGCTGAGCAGTGGAGAGTGGGCGGAGCTGAGCTGTGGAGCGTGGGCGGAGCTGAGCCGTGGAGTGTGGGCGGAGCTGAGCCGTGGAGCGTGGGCGGAGCTGAGCCGTGGAGTGTGGGCGGAGCTGAGCCGTGGAGCATAAGCGGAGCTGAGCCGTGGAGTGTGGGCGGAGCTGAGCCATGAAGCGTGGGCGGAGCTGAGCTGTGGAGCGTGGGCGGAGCTGAGCCGTGGAGTGTGGGCGGAGCCGAGCTGTGGAGCGTGGGCAGAGCTGAGCTGTGGAGCGTGGGCGGAGCTGAGCTGTTGAGTGTGGGCGGAGCTGAGCCGTGGAGTGTGGGCGGTGCTGAGCAGTGGAGAGTGGGCGGAGCTGAGCTGTGGAGCATAAGCGGAGCTGAGCAGTGGAGAGTGGGCGGAGCTGAGCTGTGGAGTGTGGGCGGAGCTGAGCCGTGGAGTGTGGGCGGAGCTGAGCCATGAAGCGTGGGCGGAGCTGAGCCGTTGAGTGTGGGCGGAGCTGAGCCGTGGAGTGTGGGCGGAGCTGAGTTGTGGAGTGTGGGCGGAGCTGAGCCATGAAGCGTGGGCGGAGCTGAGCTGTGGAGCGTGGGCGGAGCTGAGCCGTGGAGTGTGGGCGGAGCTGAGCCATGAAGCGTGGGCGGAGCTGAGCTGTGGAGCGTGGGCGGAGCTGAGCCGTGGAGTGTGGGCGGAGCCGAGCTGTGGAGCGTGGGCAGAGCTGAGCTGTGGAGCGTGGGCGGAGCTGAGCTGTTGAGTGTGGGCGGAGCTGAGCCGTGGAGTGTGGGCGGAGCTGAGCTGTGGAGTGTGGGCGGTGCTGAGCAGTGGAGAGTGGGCGGAGCTGAGCTGTGGAGCATAAGCGGAGCTGAGCAGTGGAGAGTGGGCGGAGCTGAGCTGTGGAGTGTGGGCGGAGCTGAGCCGTGGAGTGTGGGCGGAGCTGAGCCATGAAGCGTGGGCGGAGCTGAGCCGTTGAGTGTGGGCGGAGCTGAGCCGTGGAGTGTGGGCGGAGCTGAGTTGTGGAGTGTGGGCGGAGCTGAGCCGTGGAGTGTGGGCGGAGCTGAGTTGTGGAGTGTGGGCAGAGCTGAGCCGTGGAGAGTAGGCGGAGCCGAGCTGTGGAGCGTGGGCAGAGCTGAGCTGTGGAGCGTGGGCGGAGCTGAGCCGTGGAGTGTGAGCGGAGCCGAGCTGTGGAGCGTGGGCAGAGCTGAGCTGTGGAGCGTGGGCGGAGCTGAGCTGTGGAGTGTGGGCGGAGCTGAGCCGTGGAGCGTGGGCAGAGCTGAGCCGTGGAGAGTGGGCGGAGCTGAGCCGTGGACCATAAGCGGAGCTGAGCTGTGGAGTGTGAGCGGAGCAGAGCCGTGGAGTGTGGGCGGAGCTGAGCCGTGGAGTGTGGGCGGAGCTGAGCCGTGGAGTGTGGGTGGAGCTGAGCTGTGGAGTGTGGGCGGAGCTGAGCCATGAAGCGTGGGCGGAGCTGAGCCGTTGAGTGTGGGCGGAGCTGAGCCGTGGAGTGTGGGCGGAGCTGAGCCATGAAGCGTGGGCGGAGCTGAGCTGTGGAGTGTGGGCGGAGCTGAGCTGTGGAGCGTGGGCGGAGCTGAGCCGTGGAGTGTGGGCGGAGCTGAGCCATGAAGCGTGGGCGGAGCTGAGCTGTGGAGCGTGGGCAGAGCTGAGCTGTGGAGCGTGGGCGGAGCTGAGCTGTGGAGTGTGGGCGGAGCTGAGCTGTGGAGCGTGGGCGGAGCTGAGCCGTAGAGTGTGGCGTACAAACTCAAGATTCCGCCTGTGACACCCGTTTTGAAATTGGACGTTGTGTTACCATAGAAACGGTACTCTAAATTATTTTAATGGCCTCCTCCCCTTTTGGGCTTAGTCATATTTCATAATTAATGATCAAAACCTTTTTTTAATCTTGACAAAACACATATTGTCAGGAAGGTCTGAGTCTCAAGGTTTCATATTTTGTGACAGAAGTAATATTTGGACTTTTTGGATTTTTGGAATTATGTCTAAACAAAATCTCAATTATTGTGATCTCAACTTCAAATTTGAAACACAACTTGGTTAGATATCTGGCTTATTTTACAGTAAGAATATAAACATAATTACATAAATATTAAGTACAGTATATTTGATTTAATGTAACCCAGACAGCAAACTGACATTGAATCAACGTGGAAAGACGTCTCTCATGACATTGAAACAACGTTGATTTTGCTCATCGAATTAACGTTGAACCAACGTCAGACGCGGCATTCTTGAAAATCGAAAATTGGTTTGCTTTCATAACGTTGAAACAACGCGTTGATTTCAAGTTGATTTTCCGTTAGTTTTGAAAGAATGACGCGTCTGACGTTGGTTCAACGTTAATTCGATGAGCAAAACAATGTCAGATCAACGTTGTTTCGACGTCATGTTTCCACGTTGATTCAATGTCAGTTTGCTATCTGGGAAGTTTTAAACTTCTTTTCTTTAAAACAAGACCAAAATTAGGTCTATATCCCAAAGCATTCTTGAATTACAATCATTGAAGTTTGAATAATGCATTTTAAATAGAGTTAGTTTAATTCCTTTATATTCCTAAACGTGTCTCAGAGACGCAGACATTTCAAACCGTGCTAAATAACAACATATTACTTCATTTTCTCCTTCAGCACCTTAAGACAATGTTCACAATTAATGTTAGAAGTATTTTTTTTTTCAGAAGAAAAGTAAGTTTAATATATATTTACTTCTCTTAATATCCAACTGTTCTGCACCACTGGCGGCCATGTTGGATTTAGGTCAGGCTGACTAATTGATCACAAAACATTTGAAGCACATCATGTGACCAGCATCTCAAGGCAGACCAAGCTGATAAAAGATCTGATGAAAAAAATCTTTCTTACGCCCCCAAAAAATCTCGTGAGACACGTTGCCTGTTTTAGGGTTAAATTATGTGTTTATCCCTGAAAAGCTGCTTTGAATCAAAGTGTGTGTGTTCATGTTTTTCTATCCCGGTGGCGACTTTAACCCCTAACAGGTTCAGGGGTAGGGTTAGTGTGTGTGTTGAGTACCTTTGAGGTCCAGGTTCCTGGCGCCGTTGGAGTGCTGCGTCACGGTGCGAGAGTCGATCTTCAGCATGTGCACGTTATTGGTGTCTCGGGAAACCACCACGTTGTGCCACTGGTTGTCATTGAGCGGCTTCTCCGAGTTTCCCTTCATGAGAGACGGCCCGTTCCCGAGGTCGAACACGTAGTGGATAAACCTGAACACACGGACACACACATCTCACGTCAGACTGCTGACGCACACACACACGCTCGGATCATCACTCCTTACAGGTTTATTATTATCACCATCATTAAACTGGAATAAATGTGTGTTTTTTCACATCTCAGCACAAGGATAGTCTTGAGTTAGTGTTTTCTTATTTTCAGTGTTTATTTTCTCTGCATTTGAATATTTAATACTGCACAATATTATTATAAGACAGCACATGTATTCTGTGAGAAACGACGAGCGTGTCTGCTCTGTAAACCTCTTTAAACTGAGGACTGACGGCGGACACACACACACACACACACGCACGCTCAGTTGCTTAGAAACACAATTATTCAGAACAATAAGTTCAGAGGAATCTAAACAACGTTTGTGTGTAAAATGAATCTGTTGGAACTCGATCGCCTTCTTGACATCAAAACGTCCTGGACTGGCGTTATTTCCATGTGAGACGAAAATAAAAACCTGCAGGAAAAACATTCAAGTGGTTCTAATCTCCATCTGCTCAAATAATTATTACAACTGAAATAAAAATAAACAAAACAAACATGACAAAAGCCTTCGGTTCCTCCAGTCATTATCTGGTGCTTCTCCAACAGGTCGGATCTCATCTTCCCTTCTCCTGTTGACCCGGTCCCGCTGTTCATGCTCACTCTCGGACACCCCTATTCTACCCCGTCTCGTCAAATCAATTCAATGCCTTGGTCATTCTGCATCGGGTCCCTCTCTCTCCATAACACTGCGGGGACAAACCCTGACAGGAATGGACGCTTTTTGGAACTGCAAAAAACAAACAGGTTTCCTGAAGCCTGAACTCTATCCTGTGAAATGACCCCTTATTTGGGAGCGATCAAACTATCGGCTAATGTAACATCGATACGCCTCTCCTCTGTTAGGGTTAGGGTTAGACTGACCCCTTGACCAGCTCCACCACGATGAAGTCGCTGCCGTCGCCGCTGTTGTAGAGCAGCAGGCCGTCCGTGGACGTGGTCTTGAACTGGAAGAACAGGTGCATGGACGCGTACGCCTGCAGCGTCGCCAGCGCTAGGTAGCTGCCCTTATTGCGGAAGGTCACGGGGTCGGCGATGATGTGGCGCATGCCGAAGCGGGCGTTCAGCTCACAGTAGGAGATGTCTCCGTTCTTGCACTGGTCCAGGTACGGCACGCCGTTGAGCGTCAGGCCCTGCAGGTGCCCGATGAAGTTTGAGGGAACGACGGAGATGAACCTGCGCTCCGTCATGATGCCCGTCTCGATGTTGTGGAACTCCAGACGAGTGTGATCCCCCGACATCTGACCTGCGGAGGCAACAAACACACACGGTCACACACTCGGCCGCTCAACACACACGGTCACACACTCATCTCCTCAACACACACGGTCACACACTCGGCCGCTCAACACACACTATCACACACTCATCTCCTCAACACACACTATCACACACTCATCTCCTCAACACACACTATCACACACTCCTCACTCCTCAAACACACTATCACACACTCATCTCCTCAACACACACTATCACACACACTCATCTCCTCAACACACACTATCAACACTCATCTCCTCAACACACACTATCACACACTCACTCCTCAACACACACTATCACACACTCAACTCCTCACACACACATCACACACTCATCTCCTCAACACACACTATCACACACTCATCTCCTCAACACACACTATACACACACTCATCTCCTCAACACACACTATCACACACTCATCTCCTCAACAACACTATCAACACACTCATCTCCTCAACACACACTATCACACACTCATCTCCTCAACACACACTATCACACACACTCATCTCCTCAACACACACTATCACACACTCATCTCCTCAACACACACTATCACACACTCATCTCCTCAACACACAACTATCACACACTCATCTCCTCAACACACACTATCACACACTCATCTCCTCAACACACACTATCACACACACTCATTCTCCTCAACACACACTATCACACACTCATCTCCTCAACACACACTATCACACACACTCATCTCCTCAACACACACTATCACACACTCATCTCCTCAACACACACTATCACACACTCAACTCCTCAACACACACTATCACACACTCATCTCCTCAACACACACTATCACACATCATCTCCACAACACAACACACTATCATCACACTTTCACATCTTCACAAACAACACCAAACTCACACACACTCATCTCCTCAACACACACTATCACACACTCATCTCCTCAACACACACTATCACACACTCAACTCCTCAACACACACTATCACACACTCAACTCCTCAACACAAACTATCACACACTCATCTCCTCAACACACACTATCACACACTCACTCCTCAACACACACTATCACACACTCATCTCCTCAACACACACTATCACACACTCATCTCCTCAACACACACTATCACACACTCATCTCCTCAACACACACTATCACACACACTCATCTCCTCAACACACACTATCACACACACTCATCTCCTCAACACACACTATCACACACTCAACTCCTCAACACACACTATCACACACTCAACTCCTCAACACACACTATCACACACTCAACTCCTCAACACACACTATCACACACTCATCTCCTCCACACACTATCACACACTCATCTCCTCAACACACACTATCACACACTCATCTCCTCAACACACACTATCACACACACATCTCCTCAACACACACTATCACACACTCATCTCCTCAACACACACTATCACACACTCATCTCCTCAACACACACTATCACACACTCATCTCCTCAACACACACTATCACACACTCATCTCCTCAACACACACTATCACACACTCACTCCTCAACACACACACTATCACACACTCATCTCCTCAACAACACACACACACTCCTTCAACACACACTATCACACACTCATCTCCTCAACACACACTATCACACACTCACTCCTCAACACACACTATCACACACACTCATCCCTCAACACACACTATCACACCATCATCTCCTCAACACACACACTATCACACCACTCATCTCCTCAACACACACTATCACACACTCATATCTCCTCAACACACACTATCACACACTCATCTCCTCAACACACACTATCACACACTCATCTCCCTCAACACACACTATCACACACTCATCTCCTCAACACACACTATCACACACTCATCTCCTCAACACACACTATCACCCACTCATCTCCTCAACACACACTATCACACACTCAACTCCTCAACACACACTATCACACACTCATCTCCTCAACACACACTATCACACACTCATCTCCTCAACACACACTATCACACACTCATCTCCTCAACACACACTATCACACACTCATCTCCTCAACACACACTATCACACACTCATCTCCTCAACACACACTATCACACACTCATCTCCTCAACACACACTATCACACACTCATCTCCTCAACACACACTATCACACACTCATCTCCTCAACACACACTATCACACACACTCATCTCCTCAACACACACTATCACACACACTCATCTCCTCAACACACACTATCACACACTCATCTCCTCAACACACACTATCACACACTCATCTCCTCAACACACACTATCACACACTCATCTCCTCAACACACACACACATCACACACTCATCTCCTCAACACACACTATCACACACTCATCTCCTCAACACACACTATCACACACACTCATCTCCTCAACACACACTATCACACACACTCATCTCCTCAACACACACTATCACACACACTCATCTCCTCAACACACACTATCACACACTCATCTCCTCAACACACACTATCACACACACTCATCTCCTCAACACAACACATCACACACACACTCACTCCTCAACACACACTATCACACACTCATCTCCTCAACACACACTATCACACACACTCATCTCCTCAACACACACTATCACACACTCATCTCCTCAACACACACTATCACACACTCATCTCCTCAACACACACTATCACACACTCATCTCCTCAACACACACTATCACACACACTCATCTCCTCAACACACACTATCACACACTCATCTCCTCAACACACACTATCACACACTCATCTCCTCAACACACACTATCACACACTCATCTCCTCAACACACACTATCACACACTCATCTCCTCAACACACACTATCACACACTCATCTCCTCAACACACACTATCACACACTCACTCCTCAACACACACTATCACACACACTCATCTCCTCAACACACACTATCACACACTCATCTCCAACACACACTATCACACACTCGACTCCTCAACACACACTATCACACACTCATCTCCTCAACACACACTATCACACACTCATCTCCTCAACACACACTATCACACACTCATCTCCTCAACACACACTATCACACACTCATCTCCTCAACACACACTATCACACACTCATCTCCTCAACACACACTATCACACACTCATCTCCTCAACACACACTATCACACACTCATCTCCTCAACACACACTATCACACACTCATCTCCTCAACACACACTATCACACACTCATCTCCTCAACACACACTATCACACACTCATCTCCTCAACACACACTATCACACACACTCATCTCCTCAACACACACTATCACACACTCATCTCCTCAACACACACTATCACACACTCATCTCCTCAACACACACTATCACACACTCATCTCCTCAACACACACTATCACACACTCAACTCCTCAACACACACTATCACACACTCATCTCCTCAACACACACTATCACACACTCATCTCCTCAACACACACTATCACACACACTCATCTCCTCAACACACACACTATCACACACTCATCTCCTCAACACACACTATCACACACTCGACTCCTCAACACACACTATCACACACTCATCTCCTCAACACACACACTATCACACACTCATCTCCTCAACACACACTATCACACACTCACTCTCCTCAACACACACTATCACACACTCATCTCCTCAACACACACTATCACACACACTCGACTCCTCAACACACACTATCACACACACTCAACTCCTCAACACACACTATCACACACTCATCTCCTCAACACACACTATCACACACTCATCTCCTCAACACACACTATCACACACTCACTCCTCAACACACACTATCACACACACTCAACTCCTCAACACACACTATCACACACTCATCTCCTCAACACACACTATCACACACTCATCTCCTCAACACACACTATCACACACTCATCTCCTCAACACACACTATCACACACTCATCTCCTCAACACACACTATCACACACTCGACTCCTCAACACACACTATATCACACACTCATCTCCTCAACACACACTATCACACACTCATCTCCTCAACACACACTATCACACACTCATCTCCTCAACACACACTATCACACACACTCATCTCCTCAACACACACTATCACACACTCATCTCCTCAACACACACTATCACACACTAACTCCTCAACACACACTATCACACACTCATCTCCTCAACACACACTATCACACACTCATCTCCTCAACACACACTATCACACACTCATCTCCTCAACACACACTATCACACACACATCTCCTCAACACACACTATCACACACTCATCTCCTCAACACACACTATCACACACTCACTCCTCAACACACACTATCACACACTCATCTCCTCAACACACACTATCACACACTCATCCTCAACACACACTATCACACACTCATCTCCTCAACACACACTATCACACACTCATCTCCTCAACACACACTATCACACACTCATCTCCTCAACACACACTATCACACACTCATCTCCTCAACACACACTATCACACACACTCATCTCCTCAACACACACTATCACACACTCATCTCCTCAACACACACTATCACACACTCACTCCTCAACACACACTATCACACACTCATCTCCTCAACACACACTATCACCACACTCATCTCCTCAAAACACACACTATCACACACTCATCTCCTCAACACACACTATCACACACTCATCTCCTCAACACACACTATCACACACTCATCTCCTCAACACACACTATCACACACTCATCTCCTCAACACACACTATCACACACACTCATCTCCTCAACACACACTATCACACACTCATCTCCTCAACACACACTATCACACACTCACCTCCTCACACACACAACTATCACACACTCAACTCCTCAACACACACTATCACACACTCATCTCCTCAACACACACTATCACACACTCATCTCCTCAACACACACTATCACACACTCATCTCCTCAACACACACTATCACACACTCATCTCCTCAAAACACACACTATCACACACTCATCTCCTCAACACACACTATCACACACTCATCTCCTCAACACACACTATCACACACTCATCTCCTCAACACACACTATCACACACTCAACTCCTCAACACACACTATCTCACACACACTCATCTCCTCAACACACACTATCACACACTCATCTCCTCAACACACACTATCACACACTCATCTCCTCAACACACACTATCACACACACTCATCTCCTCAACACACACTATCACCACACTCATCTCCTCAACACACACTATCACACACTCATCTCCTCAACACACACTATCACACACTCATCTCCTCAACACACACTATCACACACACTCATCTCCTCAACACACACTATCACACACACTCATTCCTCAACACACACTATCACACACTCAACTCCTCAACACACACTATCACACACTCATCTCCTCACACACACTATCACACACTCATCTCCTCAACACACACTATCACACACTCATCTCCTCAACACAACACTATCACACACTCATCTCCTCAACACACACTATCACACACTCATCTCCTCAACACACACTATCACACACTCATCTCCTCAACACACACTATCACACACTCATCTCCTCAACACACACTATCACACACTCATCTCCTCAACACACACTATCACACACTCATCTCTCACACACCACTATCACACACTCATCTCCTCAACACACACTATCACACACTCATCTCCTCAACACACACTATCACACACTCATCTCCTCAACACACACTATCACACACTCATCTCCTCAACACACACTATCACACACTCATCTCCTCAACACACACTATCACACACTCATCTCCTCAACACACACTATCACACACTCATCTCCTCAACACACACTATCACACACTCAACTCCTCAACACACACTATCACACACTCAACTCCTCAACACACACTATCACACACACTCATCTCCTCAACACACACTATCACACACTCATCTCCTCAACACACACTATCACACACTCATCTCCTCAACACACACTATCACACACTCAACTCCTCAACACACACTATCACACACTCATCTCCTCAACACACACTATCACACACTCATCTCCTCAACACACACTATCACACACTCATCTCCTCAACACACACTATCACACACTCCACTCCTCAACACACACTATCACACACACTCATCTCCTCAACACACACTATCACACACTCATCTCCTCAACCACACACTATCACACACTCATCTCCTCAACACACACTATCACACACTCATCTCCTCAACACACACTATCACACACTCAACTCCTCAACACACACTATCACAACACTCATCTCCTCAACACACACTATCACACACTCATCTCCTCAACACACACTATCACACACTCATCTCCTCAACACACACTATCACACACTCATCTCCTCAACACACACTATCACACACTCATCTCCTCAACACACACTATCACACACTCATCTCCTCAACACACACTATCACACACTCATCTCCTCAACACACACTATCACACACTCATCTCCTCAACACACACTATCACACACTCATCTCCTCAACACACACTATCACACACTCATCTCCTCAACACACACTATCACACACTCATCTCCTCAACACACACTATCACACACTCATCTCCTCAACACACACTATCACACACTCATCTCCTCAACACACACTATCACACACTCATCTCCTCAACACACACTATCACACACTCATCTCCTCAACACACACTATCACACACTCATCTCCTCAACACACACTATCACACACTCATCTCCTCAACACACACTATCACACACTCATCTCCTCAACACACACTATCACACACTCATCTCCTCAACACACACTATCACACACTCATCTCCTCAACACACACTATCACACACTCATCTCCTCAACACACACTATCACACACTCAACTCCTCAACACACACTATCACACACTCATCTCCTCAACACACACTATCACACACTCATCTCCTCAACACACACTATCACACACTCATCTCCTCAACACACACTATCACACACTCACTCCTCAACACACACTATCACACACTCATCTCCTCAACACACACACACTCATCTCCTCAACACACACTATCACACACTCATCTCCTCAACACACACTATCACACACTCATCTCCTCAACACACACTATCACACACTCATCTCCTCAACACACACTATCACACACTCATCTCCTCAACACACACTATCACACACTCATCTCCTCAACACACACTATCACACACTCATCTCCTCAACACACACTATCACACACTCATCTCCTCAACACACACTATCACACACACTCATCTCCTCAACACACACTATCACACACACTCATCTCCTCAACACACACTATCACACACTCATCTCCTCAACACACACTATCACACACTCATCTCCTCAACACACACTATCACACACTCATCTCCTCAACACACACTATCACACACTCATCTCCTCAACACACACTATCACACACTCATCTCCTCAACACACACTATCACACACTCATCTCCTCAACACACACTATCACACACTCATCTCCTCAACACACACTATCACACACTCATCTCCTCAACACACACTATCACACACTCATCTCCTCAACACACACTATCACACACTCATCTCCTCAACACACACTATCACACACTCATCTCCTCAACACACACTATCACACACTCATCTCCTCAACACACACTATCACACACTCAACTCCTCAACACACACTATCACACACTCATCTCCTCAACACACACTATCACACACTCATCTCCTCAACACACACTATCACACACTCATCTCCTCAACACACACTATCACACACTCATCTCCTCAACACACACTATCACACACTCATCTCCTCAACACACACTATCACACACTCATCTCCTCAACACACACTATCACACACTCATCTCCTCAACACACACTATCACACACTCATCTCCTCAACACACACTATCACACACACTCATCTCCTCAACACACACTATCACACACTCATCTCCTCAACACACACTATCACACACTCATCTCCTCAACACACACTATCACACACTCATCTCCTCAACACACACTATCACACACTCATCTCCTCAACACACACTATCACACACTCATCTCCTCAACACACACTATCACACACTCATCTCCTCAACACACACTATCACACACACTCATCTCCTCAACACACACTATCACACACACTCATCTCCTCAACACACACTATCACACACTCATCTCCTCAACACACACTATCACACACTCATCTCCTCAACACACACTATCACACACTCATCTCCTCAACACACACTATCACACACTCATCTCCTCAACACACACTATCACACACTCATCTCCTCAACACACACTATCACACACTCATCTCCTCAACACACACTATCACACACTCATCTCCTCAACACACACTATCACACACTCATCTCCTCAACACACACTATCACACACTCATCTCCTCAACACACACTATCACACACTCATCTCCTCAACACACACTATCACACACTCATCTCCTCAACACACACTATCACACACTCATCTCCTCAACACACACTATCACACACTCATCTCCTCAACACACACTATCACACACTCATCTCCTCAACACACACTATCACACACTCATCTCCTCAACACACACTATCACACACTCATCTCCTCAACACACACTATCACACACTCATCTCCTCAACACACACTATCACACACTCATCTCCTCAACACACACTATCACACACTCAACTCCTCAACACACACTATCACACACACTCATCTCCTCAACACACACTATCACACACTCATCTCCTCAACACACACTATCACACACTCATCTCCTCAAC
The DNA here is from genome assembly GCF_016745375.1 of Pimephales promelas. The sequence continues at coordinate 135,497 of NW_024121162.1, forward strand.
ACACACTATCACACACTCATCTCCTCAACACACACTATCACACACTCATCTCCTCAACACACACTATCACACACTCATCTCCTCAACACACACTATCACACACTCAACTCCTCAACACACACTATCACACACTCATCTCCTCAACACACACTATCACACACACTCATCTCCTCAACACACACTATCACACACTCATCTCCTCAACACACACTATCACACACTCATCTCCTCAACACACACTATCACACACTCATCTCCTCAACACACACTATCACACACTCATCTCCTCAACACACACTATCACACACTCAACTCCTCAACACACACTATCACACACTCAACTCCTCAACACACACTATCACACACACTCATCTCCTCAACACACACTATCACACACTCATCTCCTCAACACACACTATCACACACTCATCTCCTCAACACACACTATCACACACTCATCTCCTCAACACACACTATCACACACTCATCTCCTCAACACACACTATCACACACTCATCTCCTCAACACACACTATCACACACTCATCTCCTCAACACACACTATCACACACTCATCTCCTCAACACACACTATCACACACTCATCTCCTCAACACACACTATCACACACTCATCTCCTCAACACACACTATCACACACTCATCTCCTCAACACACACTATCACACACTCATCTCCTCAACACACACTATCACACACTCATCTCCTCAACACACACTATCACACACTCATCTCCTCAACACACACTATCACACACTCATCTCCTCAACACACACTATCACACACTCATCTCCTCAACACACACTATCACACACTCATCTCCTCAACACACACTATCACACACTCATCTCCTCAACACACACTATCACACACTCAACTCCTCAACACACACTATCACACACTCAACTCCTCAACACACACTATCACACACACTCATCTCCTCAACACACACTATCACACACTCATCTCCTCAACACACACTATCACACACTCATCTCCTCAACACACACTATCACACACTCATCTCCTCAACACACACTATCACACACTCATCTCCTCAACACACACTATCACACACTCATCTCCTCAACACACACTATCACACACTCATCTCCTCAACACACACTATCACACACTCATCTCCTCAACACACACTATCACACACTCATCTCCTCAACACACACTATCACACACTCATCTCCTCAACACACACTATCACACACTCATCTCCTCAACACACACTATCACACACTCATCTCCTCAACACACACTATCACACACTCATCTCCTCAACACACACTATCACACACTCATCTCCTCAACACAACACACTGATCCCCCATTTGTCCTGACAGATATCACTATAGTTACCCGCTTGATTAATCACAGTACATTAAGATTACTGTTTTATTTTACACATTTTCTAGATTGTTTTGTTTAAATGTACAAATGATGCATTATCTTATGCTAAATGACATACTTTTCTAGAATATTAATATGAACACATATCTGCATAAAGCCAGATTCAAAATCCTTCTGTGATTTTGTTGACAAGTTAGAGTTTATAGAAGAGGTTTTTGATATCTCTTTTCATCACGCCATAAATCAGAAAATACAGTCAACAGTACTGACAGAAGGAAAAAACAAACATTTTTTTCAGTGGTTTTAGGAATAAAATGTTATAAAAATCAGGTTGAGTGATATATGAACAAACCCCCCCGTTAAAACCTTCAGATTATAGATATGAATAAATCTGTAAATTATGGTGTGTGTACGTGTCACTGAAGTGAAGAAAAAAAAACACTTATTGATATATTGTAGTTTAAATATACAGACGCAAATGGATAAAGTGCAATAAATAAACATACTTTCCACTAATCTGCAATAAGACGAATTATACAATACACACTTGTACATTTATACGCAGTATTCAGTAAATAGTAAGCTAGCGTTTAGTAAATGACTGAAACCTGCCCAGATAGCAAACTGACATTGAATCAACGTGGAAATATGACATCGAAACAACGTTGATCTGACATTGTTTTGCTCATCGAATTAACGTTGAACCAACGTCAGACGCGTCATTCTTTCAAAACTAACGGAAAATCAACTTGAAATCAACGTTGTTTCAACGTTATGAAAGCAAACCAATTTTCGATTTTCATTTAGCTTTGAAGAATGCCGCATCTGACGTTGGTTCAACGTTAATTCGATGAGCAAAATCAACGTTGTTTCAATGTCAGTTTGCTGTCTGGGTGGGCTCTGTAACTGGCAGAAAACAAACAAACACCAATCAGAAAAGCTCCCTGTCCGTCAGTAATTTCTGCGTTCTGATTGGCTGATGTCCCTGTTGAGTCTTGTACCTTCCACAGTGACGTTATCCACACACAGCTGCAGGTTCCTTCCGCGCCGCACCACTCGCACCAAGTGCCACTCGTTATCGTTGAGCTTCTGACCGGCCGTCAGGATCTCTGGACCTTTACCTACAGCAGAAGAGTGCAGTCAGATACACACATCTCTCACACACACACACGCACGCACAGGGCCGTCTCTACTGGGGTCAAAGGTGGTGACAATTATATCACAAAATCCAGCCGTTATACTACATAAGCCCCTGTTGTATGAATAATTCTAATATTTATATCATTTGTTTGCCTGAGATTTAAATTGATTTACAAGATTTAGATTGAAAACCACAAAAACATGCAATTTGGTTAAATATTCTTTCTATATCTATATTAATATCTGCTTCTCTTTAGATCTGGCTGTTATTATTTCACTGAGAATAAGAAAACTAGCGTCCACAGCCTGCCGGACCTGCCGCTTTTCATTATCGGTGCGCAACACAATCGACCCAATGATTACGTGGCCATCCTTTGTGTATTTTTACACTACTGTAAATAATTTACACGAGTCATGACGCATTGCATTACACAGCTGATGATGTATTACATCAAGAAAACACAAATAGGCCTAGATTAATACATGTATTAGCTTTATTTAATAATATTACTAGTTCCATATTAGCTTTGTTAAAAAATAAGACTTATTTATTTATTTATTTTGACTGCATTCTTGTCAATTTCTAAATGTTTACATTTTAATTTATGAATTATAGACTGATGATGGGGGAAAAAAATATTATTTTTCTTTAAAATTGTTTTTATTATTTAACAATTTCTTGCTTTTTGTTGGTTTTTATTAGTTGTCATTTTTATATAAAGATTTAACTTTTAAAATAAAGGTTTTTCCAACAGCATCAGCATCTTCTGTCATATGTGGGCGTCACGGCTCATCTATTGTGCAGTGTATGATGGGCTGGAGCGGGCCCACATCAATGTTTCTCTCAGGGGCCCTGAATACTCTACCTACAGCCCTGCACACACACACACACACACACACACACACACACACACACACACACACACACACACACACACACACACACACACACACACACACACAGAGAGAGACTATAAGGAGATATCTGCATGTACGCACACTCTCTCTCATACACACACACACTGTGAATAGGTACAGTTAAGAGCTCCTGTAGTGCTGAAACCGAGTAAGTCTGACTCCAGATGATCAGTCATGAGGGGTAAAGCTCTGGAAAGTTAAATATCTTTAGTACGGGCAGGAATGTAAATGTGAACTGGTTATGAGGGAGCGGAGTGTGTGTGTAATGACCCCAGCGGCTGAAACCCAAGGCCACTGTGAGCATCTCAGGGTTTATGGAGACCTGGAGAGAAATGCTGCATATTTATGACTCGTTTACATTATTTATGATAAGAAGTTAATAGAGTCTCGAGGGGACGCTGAGCAAAGACTGTTCTCTCTCTCTCTCTCCGAGGCTTCGGCTCCCGAGTTCAGATCTCAGCAGATACGCTAACACTTTAGAAGACGGTTCCTTCGTTAATAAATAACTACACAAGAACTAATGAGTAACACAATATTAACAATCTAGTAACTATTATTAACTAACAAGAAACTCTGATTAACGAACTAGTAAGTAATAGCGCACAGACGAAAGTGGTAGTTCACTATTAAGTAATCAATAACTACTATTTTTTAATACTTCCCAGAGAACTACTGGAAAAGTTTATTAATAATAACCACTAGTAACTACTATTAACTAAAAGGAACTCTTATTAACGAATTAGTAAGTAATAGCTCACAGACGAAAGTGTTACTAGATACTTCTGTGGGAATTACTAATTATTTGGATCCGTATTATAAAGTGAAGATCATTGGAACTAACTAGTAATTACTCAAGTGTTACTACATGATCTAGTCATGATTTGTGCAACCGTTTGAGATTTCTGGTGAACTTTAGTAACTTTTAGAAAATGTCTTTAGTAACACTTCACTTTATAATACGGATCCAAATAATTAGTAATTCCCACAGAAGTATCTAGTAACACTTTCATCTGTGAGCTATTACTTACTAATTCGTTAATAAGAGTTTCTTTTAGTTAATAGTAGTTACTAGTGGTTATTATTAATAAACTTTTTCAGTAGTTCTCTGGGAAGTATTAAAAAATAGTAGTTATTGATTACTTAATAGTGAACTACCACTTTCGTCTGTGCGCTATTACTTACTAGTTCGTTAATCAGAGTTTCTTGTTAGTTAATAATAGTTACTAGATTGTTAATATTGTGTTACTCATTAGTTCTTGTGTAGTTATTCATTAACGAAGGAACCGTATTCTGGTGTGTGTGTGTGTCACATAGCAGATACACCTGTAGTGTGTGTGTGTGTGTGTGTGTGTGTGTGTGTGTGTGTGTGTGTGTGTGTGTGTGTGTGTGTGTGTGTGTCACATAGCAGATACACCTGTAGTGTGTGTGTGTGTGTCACAGAGCAGATACACCTGTAGTGTGTGTATTATGAGTCTCGCACATGTTCAGATATCTCCTCCAACACACAACACACTTACCTGCAACATCAAAACACAGCATGACATAACAGTTTATCACCTCAGTGTGTGTGTGTGTGTGTGTTAGTATTCTTGGTTACAGGTTAAGGAACGAGTGGCATTATTGGAGATGGACTGACTTGTTTTCTTCAACTAGGCGACTAGAGACGCGGATCTGCGAAAGGTCACGACCTGCCTAACGTCAGCCGCATATTTGATGGAGATAAGTCTATCAGTCTATCTGTGTAAATTTACAATGTTTATCTATTCCTTAGCCAATCAGAATCACTCAAGTGAATCATGCGAGTGTACCGAGGGCGGCCTACGAACGAAAGCTGAGATGAAACTGCAAACTATCCTCAGTAAGAGTTGATTATAATTGTGACTCTTGTCATCCATCGACTGCACTTCTGAAGTTCAGATTGATTAATCATGTCTGGTCCTGGGGTCTTCAACAGTACATTAAACAATTACTGGTGGAGAATGCGGGCAATTATTATTTGGTGACATCCCTGATCACGTCACAGAGACGGCCATGCCGTGACCCACGAGGACAGTGAGTCGGACGCTTCTGAGCGTGAGCGATGTGTCTGGGACAGGCCGTGTCGGGGTGCGAGTGTAGTAACACGGTAGTTGTAGCCTAATGACAATTCTGGGTGTATCTTCGCGAACTCGACGCTCGATCTCCCCCATTTCAGATAGGGACGTCCCGAACTTAAGGATTCAGACGGGTAGGGGTGTTTGCCAGGGATGCATCCGGCACGTTCCCGAGGAAAATACAATTGATTCGCAGTTCTGTCATGACCACTGTCCTCTAATACATGATGACGTAGACTAACGTGACCCGCCAGAACTGAGGCTACGCTTGATTTACATCACGCAGAGGTCAGACTTTATTTCCTGGTCTTTAACTGTAACATTGTGTGTGTGTGTGTGTTGTAGGCAGAATTATAATAAATAGCCTTTATTATAAAGAAATTGAATGAGTTGAACCACTTACTGAGGTTACAGTCTATCCTGATACAGTCTGGTGGGAGAGAGAGTGAGATGGTGAGATCAAATTAAAGAGAAGACAGAGAGAGACAGCAAACATTTCACATCCTTCAAAGTTCATTCTGCAGACATCTGATGATCAGAGCACCATCTGGGGACACACACGAGTCAGAGATGCCCGTCCCGTCAGTGATCCGCTCCTCCGAGCCCATCACTCCTTTACAGTCCCTCCAGAAAAACGCGATTATGCGATCGCTGAATTCAATGCAAAATCAGCCAAAGTCCGCATATTTATGCGGGGGCCGCATTTTTTCGAATAAGCCGCACTTTCGCCGCATAAAATGCCGATTTCCACGCAAAATATGCGGGGCTTGCATGATTTCATAATCCTCGTATTTTCGTTGCAAAAAAAAGTCACATATATTTTCGCAGAAAGTTGAAAAATGTTGCGTTTGCTTCATACAAGAGCAGCCATTTCCTCCGGTTTCCATGGGAACGTTATGAAGTGACGCAATTACGCGACGGGATAGCTCACAGCTGAAGTTATTGCAGAGGCCAGAAAGACTCACAGAGGCGATTGACATCTCACAAATCGAACTCGTATAACTGTCTGTCACACGTTCTACCATCACATCGTTACTTAATAAACAAAATAAGATAAAAGAATAAGCATCAAACAGAAATTACCCGCACACATGAGGCGCACACACTGCAGACAGTTCAGCGCGCAGCTCTTAAAGGGGCCACACCTTATTTACACTCGTTACAGTCTGAAAAAAACATTGCTGATTTTGTAATTGTGAAGAGAGTCTATTGTGCACTTATTGTTTGAATGTCCCTATTTTTCAATCTTTTGGAATGAGATGTCTCAATTTCTAGGTTTTAAAATGAATTGCAACCTTGTCTTAAATTTGTCATCTTCAAACAAATGATTTGACTTTCCTATAAGAAAAATGTATGTTATCGATTTTTTCTATTATTAGGAAAATTTCATATTCATCAAACTAAGTGGAGTAGCCTAACTCAAAACCCAACTTTGCTCATTTCAAAACAGCCTTTAAAATGTATTTTTGAGTCTTTAAAATTTAAAAAAAAAATCGAAAAAGCCCAAAAGATCTGTATCTCTGCTAAAGGAATTTAATATGTCTGTGATGCCCCTCTATCTTTTTTTTTTCTTTTTTTCTTTTTTTTTTTTTTTTTCCCAAATTATTGTTTCATGTTTTAGGGCTACTTCTCAGATGTTATACTTATCAGAAAATGTGTAAAAGAAATGTCAAGAACTTGATATCAAACTCTGTGATTTTGAAAATTTAATAAAAAAAAAACAAGATGAGAAATTAAATATTCCCAGCACTTTCTATGATGTAGTATGCTTGCTACATCATAGAAAGTAATAAGAAATGACTCTTTACATTAAGGTAGTAGCCTAGTGAGAACAGGATGTTGGGGGAATCACTTTTTTTCTCTTTTTCATCAAACCGCAGTTTTTGCAAGTTCCCGCAATTTTTGCAAGTTCCCGCAATTTCATCGCATAAAATTGCATAAATATCCCGCATATTGCATCGCATTTTTAAAGAAAACGGGCCGCGTTATTAAGAATTTTTGCCCGCAACAATCACAAAAAAACTCCGCGTTTTTCTGGAAGGACTGCCTTTATAACCATCATCTTTCTTTAAGACAGTCACTAAAGTTAATTGCTAACTCATCTACTGTATCATATTTGAAACATACATTTCTGAATGATGATCAACAGACTTATTTAATTGGACAAACGTCTTTCTTTCTGTCAAATCCGATCTCAGGTAAACAGTGTAATAACTGTGATATTGTTAGTCATATTTCAGCTGGACTGAAGCAGGCATGATATAAGCTCCTGATTCATAAAGTCCATCAGTAAAGCCGGAGGAGAGGATCATCTTCAGCTGGGAACAGCGGGAAAGGGCTCTCTGCACACCTCAGCCGTCACACACACACACACACACACACACACACACTCCCCCTGCTGGTCAGAGGTGTAACTGCAGGCTGAGGTGTGTCTCAGTGTGTGTCAACCGCTACAGAATAGTGTGAGCAAACAGCCAGGGATCGGCTCACGGCACACACACACACACACACACACACACAGATATAAGGCTGTCGGAACGTCGTTTTTTTACAGTGTCATCCATTTTTTGATATCACAAAAATTGAGAAAATCGTTGAACAGTTTTAAAGTGAGTTCCCAGACAGCAACATCCGGCCCACATCTGGACTGTGTGTAATCCATGTGTACCGGATGTGTACCGGATGTGGGCCGGATTAAGCTTTCGATTGATGATTACTGGAATGTGTGAGGGGAATAATTAAGAGTTAACAGGCTTTATCTCTGAACTCTGAATCTATGAAGCTAAAGGTTATGGCAAGCCGTTTTAACTTTTAATCATTCGCAGGATATGAATTCTTGATATCAAAAATTACATTCTTGATATCTAGAATTGAATTGTTGATATCAAGAATTACATTTTTGATATCAAAAATTACATTCTTGATATCTAGAATTGAATTGTTGATATCAAGAATTACATTTTTGATATCAAAAATTACATTCTTGATATCTAGAATTTAATTCTTGATATCAACAATTGTATTTTCACTAGTGAAATGTCCCCATAGGCTGCCATTCAAAACCAATTGTTGATATCAAGAATTGATTTCTTACTAGTTGAAATTCCAATTTCACATATCAGAAATACAATTCTTACTAGTAACAACCTTTATTTATGTTATCAATAATTCAATTGTTACTAGTTGAAATGTTATTCTTGATATCAACAATTGAATTGCTACTAGTAACAATGTTCATTTTTGATATCAACAATTGAATTTTCACTATTCACAATGTTAATTTCTGATATCATGAATGTAATTGTTACTAGTAAGAAAGCCATTTTAGATATCTGAAATAATATTGAGATCAGAAATACATTTTCACATATCAAAAATGGTAATTTTTACTAGTAACAATTAAATGGTTGATATCAAGAATAGAAATTTCAACTAGTGACAATTTAATTATTGATATCAGGAATTCACATTTTTACTAGTAACAAAGTAATAATTGATATCAAAAATGATATTTCTACTAGTTAAAAATCAATTCTTGATATCAACAATTCATTTTGAATGGCAGCCTATGGTGACGTTTCACTAGTGAAATTGTGAAAATATAATTACAGATATCAGCAATTCAATTCTTGATATCAAGAATTCATATCCTAGAAATGAATAAAAGCTAAAACGGCTTGCCATAAAAGGTGATTAGATGTCAGAGATGAAAGACTGGTGTGTGTGTGTGTGTGTGTGTGGCAGGAGCCGGTCTCTCGGGCTGTTGGCCTCGGGGTCGCAGACAGACACGCGTTGAAGGGACGGAAGAGTCCGGGGGAGAGAGAGAGAGAGAGAGAGAGAGAGAGAGAGATGACTCCACTGTGTGATTTCCCAGAATGCCACGCTGCCCTGTGCCGCCATCCACCAGAGAGTTCATTTTTTCCTAATTTTCTAATAGATTTTAGAAGAAAAGGATCAAGAAAGGGTCCATCCGCAGATCTCAGAGCGTGAGTGAGACCCCGTTACACTTCTGGTCCCTTTAACACATTCTGCTGCTGCACCTCGATAGAGTATTAGCAGACTGCTGGGGTTAGGGTTACAATAAGTTGGCATGTACTTTCAGAGTCACGTATAGTCAGTATAATGTCTGTTGGAGGATCATTAGCAGAAATAAGCAGAGTCTACTAATACTCTAATGAGAGCTAGCTGACATGTAGATGCAAACTTACTCACAGTCCACAGTGTTCAAAAGAGACCATCAAAATAACGTGTTTGGACATCTCTTTTTTCTCATATTTTATGTTTTCTTTTCTTTTTTGTGACATTTCCAATCACAAGACTAGAAGTGTTGTGTCGCCCTCTGCTGGTGGACGGAGTGATGTTCAGGCAGAGCGAGACCCGAGAGGAGGAGAGGAGGAGGGCCGAGACGGCAGGTTACCGAGGTTGACAGTGAGCTTGACCCGTCCTCCGTCCAGCTCCAGCCTGAGTGTGTCGGCCGACTCTCGGGAGGTGGTGGCCATCAGGATCCCGAACGCTCGCTGGGACATGAAGCGCAGGGACACGTCCTCCGCCTCCGTGTGCATGGGGACGGGCATGAGGATCTTCAGATACATGCTGCCGTCGTAACTCAACACTGTGGCCTCTGTGGACACACACACACACACACACACACACACGCATGAGGATATTCAGATACATCCTGTTAACGTCTCATCCGAAGGACGGATAGAGCATATAGAATTAAGTAACATTAAAGTAAATTAACTAAAAAAATACTTAATACTCAAACAGCCCCAGTGCATGATGGGAACACCAGTATTAGAACAGTTGAGTAGGTTTTCCTCAGTTTTCTTGTTGATATTAATCTTTAATCTACATATTTTTTTCTTCTTGCCTGAAGTAACGTTTGTCCTGTAGCGTTTACTTCAGCACAGTCTCTTTTGTGATCAGTGTACACGCATTAATCGTGTCGTGATGTGTAATGCTGTCCTGCTGACACTTGGTGGCACTGTTAAACTGCTGATCATCACACACACACACAAACAGCTTTTACTTCACAACACAACATCTGGCTGTTAGAAAGAAGAAAATAAAAATGTTTAATAAAACAAACGTGCGTCTCCTACAGTGTTTCTCCAACGCACTACTAAACCCCCACCTGCTCCTGCTATAAAGAGGAGAGATGAGCTGTGTGTGTGTGTGTGTGTGTGTGATATCAGACTCGAGCAGCTTTAACTCCAGCTGGTGTTGTAAAGCGCCACAGATGCCCGTGTTGAGCATCACTGCTCCGGTGCGTCTGCAGACACGAGCGAGGCCGCGGGAAACTGGGATAAAAGCCTCGCGGATGCTAAATATAACCGCTGAGAGACGCTACAGACTCACACGGGCCGGACTGAGTGAGAACGAGACACACATCCCTCTAGTGTTGGTGATGGAGTATTACAGTGTTTTAATTGTGTTAATAGTCCTGAATGCAGCATCTCTTCTCTTCTCTGGTGATGTGGGCGGGGCTATAACCTGTCACTCACATGGGATCAGCCAATAGAAAACAAACAACCATCCAATCAGCTCCCCCACAGACACGATCAAGCAAGGATTTCAGAGGACAAATCAAAACAATAGCTTTTAATCAGTGAATATTTATTATATGTGTTGCCTATGTGATGATTTTTTCTGTGACATTGTAAAGCTCATTAGTCAACTTGTGTTGTTTTAAGTGTGCTACATAAAGTTACTATAGAGAGCCTAAGCCCCTCCCCTTCCGGTCGACCAACATGGGACCTTATTTCGGAAAAATATTGAATGGTAGTCAATGGCGAGAGACAACAAATATTTTGATCTGGTTTGAATTGTGCCCTAAATTACACATATGATGTTTGTCAATTTAAAAGATGCATTTTAAAGTAAAGAAAGTTGCAGTTTGGTGTAAAACCATTGAGGTATAAGACTGTGAAAATACGTAATTACAAAGACTACAAACCCCAAAGGCGCACATTTTCTCTCAATGAATGAAGCTAACTTTACTGAGGCTAACGTCTGTCATTGTTTCTACAGTCTTACGTTATAATCGTAACGTTACGCCGTCACACCTGAGTGTTTTGTACCAGACCGCACACACATGAGCAGCGGATCTCACTCGTTGTTTCGCTTCTGGGAGATGTAGTTCACAGAGCGATTTTCACATAAAACTAAATGTTACTCTTCTGTTATGATGTTTTTGACTTTCAGAATTATCTTTTAAATTGACAAACATCATATGTGTAATTGAGGGCACAGTTCAGACGGAATAAAAAGATAAGTTGTCTCTCACTATTGACTACCATTCATATTTTTTCCGAAATAAGGTCCCATGAGCCGGAAGCGAAGGGGCGGGGCTTAGGCTCTCTATTGCTATTCCTGTCAGACCTCAACGACTTGAAAAGAGCTGTCCATTTAATTTGTATCTTTGTTCTATTGTATTTATTTGTTCTTTTACTTGAAATTTGATTACTTGTTCTTATTTTATTACTGACTCTGTACTTGGCTTTAATATTGTTTAGTTTATATTAGTTAGGCTAGTAGTTTTAGCTGTGGAATCAAAATTGCAATAGAGAATTGTTCATTTCCACTGGTATCTAAAATTGGTATCTCATTTTACATTTACATTCATTCAACTGGCTGACGCTTTTATCCAAAGTGACTTGACATGTCAGAGGTCGCACGCCTCTGGAGCAACTAGGGGTCAAGGGTCTTGCTCAGGGACACATAGGTGTCTCACAGTGGATTCGAACCCGGGTCTCTCACACCAAAGGCATGTGTCTTATCCACTGCGCCACACCACCCCTAATCTCAGACCCTGAACATATATATATTTTAATAAAAGTATTTATTCTTATTAATTAATTATTGTGTGTTGTTGTTGTTGGCCTGTAAAAACATTAGCAGGGCAAAACTATACATCAGCTTGAGTGTGTGTTCAGGCTCTCTCACCGATGTCGCAGTTGCTGCCCAGGAAGCCGGTGCCGGTGCAGTCGCAGATGTAGCGGTTCCAGCCCTCCTTGCACTGTCCTCCGTTACTGCAGGGGGCGCTGCTGCACCTCTTCTGGAGCTCGCGCGTGCAGAAGCTGCTGACGCCCGGCGCGCTCTGGATCTCGGCCAGACGGCGCACGTCTCGGCTCTTGCCGTCGATGAACAGGTCGCGCACGCAGCCCACGTAGCCGTAGTTTAGCAGCGCGGTCCACACCTCGGGGGGCAGGATCAGGCCCTGCCGCGGCTCCGGTAAACCGCCCAGGAACATGTCACTGTCCAGGTCCAGGATCTCACTGCCCTCGTTTGAGCTGAAGGGGATCGAGCGGCTGTTGACGGAGATGGAGCCTGACGAGGAGAAGAAGAAGACGTGTGTGAGCGATCTGTGTTAGCATGAGCCTCTCGGCAGACCGGAGAGATTTATGACCTGCTCTTAATTGTCTATTAAACTGCAATTACAGAAGTGTTGGAGTTCTTCCCCACAGGACTCACACACACCTCCTCTAGTCTTACACCCAATTAGCCAATTACAGCAAATGAATGCCGCCTTTGGCATCGCTGCATCTCGTTGGACTTAAGGAGCGACGACTGCAGGAGTGAATCAGGGATTCCCAAAGCTCCAGTCAGCCGAACACCTCTGATATTGGCTTGAAATACATACTGTATACGCTTCTCCATCCTATAGAATAGCAAGAGTTCACACCACAGCTATAATGATAAAGATATGAGGAATGAAATCGTTGGGATCACTATCACAACGATTTGTTTTCAGCTGTTGAACGATAAAACACTGACAGCCTATCAGAATGGATTTTAACTTAAAGGATTAGTTCACTTTTGATAAAACTTTAGCTGATAATTTACTCACCCCCATGTCATCCAAGATGTCCATGTCTTTCTTTCTTCAGTCGAAAAGAAATTAAGGTTTTTGACGAAAACATTCCAGGATTTTCTCCATATAATGGACTTCAATGGGAACCAAACGGTTCAAGGTCCAAAAGACAGTTTCAGTGCAAACTGTTCAAATGTCTTTAAACGACACCAGATGATGAATAAGGGTCTTATCATGCGAAACGATCGCTCATTTCAAAACTTATTCCAAAAATGTAACTTTTCTAAGGACAAATGCTAGCCTTGCTCTATTCTGTGAGGCGCGTTTGTGACGTCACGTAATACGTAATTACGTTCAAAAGGTCACGGGCGACGTAGCCGGAAGTACAGAATCAAAATCGTCCGACATTGTTGTTTTACCTTTTAATTCCTTTTTTGTAAACGGCGTTTGAACTAGTTTGCACGTTCAACCTATGCGTTCAACTTGTAAACACTGACTCTGTACTTACGGCTACGTCGCCCGTGACCTTTTGAACGTAATCACGTACTACGTGACGTTACAAACGCGCCTCACAGAATAGAGCAAGGCTAGCATTTGTCCTTAGAAAAGTTACATTTTTGGAATAAGCTTTGAAATAACCGATCGTTTCGCATGATAAGACCCTTATTCATCGTCTGGTGTCGTTTAAAGACATTTGAACAGTTTGCACTGAAACTCTCTTTTGGACCTTGAACTGTTTGGTTCCCATTGAAGTCCATTATATGGAGAAAAATCCTGGAATGTTTTCATCAAAAACCTTAATTTCTTTTCGACTGAAGAAAGAAAGACGTGGACATCTTGGATGACATGGGGGCGAGTAAATTATTAGCAAAAGTTTTTTCAAAAGTGAACTAATCCTTTAAAGGCTGGCACATTAAAATAGCAGACGACATGTTGGAGAAATTAATCAACGAGGTCCATATAAACCCACCACCATATTGCTCATAATGGTCATATATAAATGGGGAGAAGTTGTAGGTGTATCCAGAGCTCATTTCCACAACACTGTCTTGCTTCTTTGAAGATGCGGTGAAAAAGACTCTGTGTTGTTTTTAGCCAGTGGTTTTGTTGAGTATTTTAAAAAGGTTTAGAAGATTTAAGTTAATCCGTAGACATCAATTAGACGAAAAAAAGCTAGTATTATAGTAAAAGTTAACCAACTATGCAGGGTTAAGTAAGCGTGTTATTACTATGAGTGGACATATATCCGTGCCCGTGGTTTTCCTCACCTTTTCGTCCTTCTCTTTGGAAGTCCACGTGGCACCATTCGCCGTCGTTGACCTTCTTGTTGCTGGTCTTGAGTTTGATGCTCCCCGAGCCCATGTCCATCAGCAGGTACAGGAACCCGTCCAGCAGCTCCATGGCGAAGTAATCGGTCTTGACCTCGCGGGCCGGCCGCTGCTCCTGCGAGCTCTGGGGTTTCCCGTGGCTGAACAGCAGGAGTCCGCTGGGCTCGGTGGTGCGGAAGTCGAAGGAGATGGAGCTGGTCTTCTTGGTGTCCCAGCGCGGCAGGGCGATGTAGGACTCGGCCGTCTCGAAGGTCACGGGGTCGAGGGCCGCCACGTCCTCGCACCGGAACACCAGGTCGCCGTGCAGACTGATCTTGGGGTCTCTCTCGATGGCCAGGCGGGACAGCTCCAGCTTGAAGTCGTTGTTCTTGTAGACGACCTGCAGGGGGCGTCAGTGTAGTTCATTAACAGCAACATAGTTTCGGCCCACATCCGGTACACCGGGATTCCACGCGGCCCAGATCCGGCCCACATCTGGTACACTCGGATTGCGCACAGCCCAGATGTGGGCCGGATCTGGACAGACGCTATGTCGCTGTTACCGTAACTTAAAGGAAGTCTGTTCACTCGGCATCACCGGGAAGATGACTTCATCAATCAGCCATCGGCTCTTTTATTTGGAAGGCAGGACTTATTCCGGTAAATTGTACATTGCACAATTTTGTGTGTTGCGCATTTAATTTAATGTTCAACAATATTATGTATGTATTATTTTCTTATTATCACTGGAAAGCTGCTTTGAAAACATCTATTTTGTTAAAAGCGCTATATAAATGAAGACTAGTAATATGAGTGTGCCATCTTTGTATGTCTAAACACCTAGTTTTGACCAAGAGGATTTTCTTTTTGCCGAAAAAGCTTTGTAAACGTTATTGCCTTGAACTACATCTTTCTGACTTGTACTTTTCTGACTTTTCTTCTCTGACTTTTTGACGTGGGCCGGATCTGGGTCGACACTATGTTACTGTCTGTGAAACAGAATTTAAAGACTTCTGCTGTCATTCAAAAAGATAGCTCCGCCCCCAAACTCATGACATTGGTTGAGCTCACGCTGCTCAAACAAACAACATCAACACATGCTGTAAATAAATCTATTATCTGAGCTTTTCTACTTCAAAATCGGATGTTTAAATCGTTGTGTTACAGTTTCTTCGTAATGATGAGTGTGTGAATAATTGAAAAAGGTTTTGATCCATTTTTTGCATTTACTGGCGATATCTAAGTTAAGATTGTTCACAATGGCTATAATGAGTGTATTCTGACTCACATCTTTCAGGCATCCCATGAAGTTGTTGCTGACCGGAGATCCAGGCAGATCCGCGGTGTTCGGGCTTCCTCCGATGTAGAAGAAGTCATCGGATCCCAGCATGGTGTAATCCTCCTGTGTGTAACCGGTGGTGGTCAGAATACCATCCACCGATATAGTGACCTGACGGCGGGCGCGGGCGAGAGAGAGGGAGGGAGAGAGAGAGAGCGAGAGAGAGAGAGGTTTTCCCGAGGAAAAACCGAAAGAAAGGAGAAAGGAGAGAAAGAGACTGGATTAAGGAGTTATTGTGGCTGCGCTGGCACCTAATCTGAGAGTCTTTAGCGAGGAAACGCTTCTTTACAGTGCAGTTGAAGTACAACTAACTCATCGCCTGCCAAGACCACAATAATACCAGTGTCATAAAGCGGATCTAAAACCACAATCTCTCTGTCGACCCTGCAATATATATATATATAAAATGTAGCGGCAACACTTTATAATACTATTCCTTCATTAATGAATAACTAGACAGGAACAAAAGAGTAACACACTATAAACATTCTAGCAACTACTATTCACTGTTGAATGTGGTAATTCACTATTAGCTAAAAATGAGAGGGTGGTCCTGGAGTGGAGGTGCAGTTCCACGATTTGGGAAAACAAAAGCCTGGGCTATTATTAGAAGTTTTACGGTATTAGAACATGATTGGTTAGATGTGAAGGTAATGAGTGACGCAACAATTAAGTGTTCCTGGCAGAACTTACGCTAAAGATTTCATTTCCTAGAGTGATTATAGTGTGTTACTCATTTGTCCCTGTGTAGTTATTCATTAATGAAGGGAAAGTGTTACCAAATGTGCTTCTGATTATCGTATATAATCGTATATCTCTAATCAAACTACAATAATGGCCGAACGTGGGGAGTTGAACCGACCGTGAACTCATGAGAGCGGGCGGGGTGTGACGCATCTCCTTTTTATTTAAAGGGGCCGCTTTGAAACGGGTCGCTCACAGACAGCATGTGGAAGAACTTTAGTTATCCCAAAACACTCTTACAGAAGGCTCTTTCTCTCTCCCTCCCTCTCTCTCTCTCTCTCCCTCCCTCTCTCTCTCCTCTCTGCCTCCTCCCTCCTCTCTCTCTCTCCCTCTCTCTCTTCCCTCTCTCTCCTCCCTCTCTTCCCTCTCTTTCTCTCCCTCTCTCTCTCTTCTCTGTCTCTCTCTCCTCTCTCTCTCTCTCTCTCTCTGTATCTCTCTCCCTCTCTCTCTCTCTGTATCTCTCTCCCTCTCTCTCTCTCTGTATCTCTCTCCCTCTCTCTCCTCTCTCTCTCTCTCTCTCCTCTCCTCTCCCCCTACCCTCTCTCTCTCTTTAATGATGTAGATGTGTGTCGTCAGACAGCAGATGTTTCTGTATGGTTTGGCTCTCTGAGTCTCTTGAGCAGTTTTAACACGTTTAATTCGTCTGATTGGGACGGAAAACTCAAACCTTTCCTTCCCTGTGTTTGCTTTAAGACCATTCGTCGGGATCATTCACTCTTTGAATAATAATGATGTTTTTGGCTGTTCTGACTGAACGTGTCCAATTAAACCTGCGCTGATAAAGGCCGACGCCGGCGACTTTATCCGTCAAATCATGTTTTTATTCAGCGACTATTAAACACAAGCCAAAACCATTTCTCTTCCCAACTAAAAGCAAACCAGCTTCTAATGAAATAGCGGATCTGAATGGCTGACAATCATCCGCTTTTCTCTCTCTCTCTCCGCAACTGCACCCTAGAGAAGCGTTTCCCAGAGCGCTCGCATCGCCGTTCTCTCCATCGCCGTACGGGCAACACATTTTTATGTCTGCTGTCGTTCTCTCGGGGGTTTGACCTTTGACCTCGCTGAAAGGACCTCATATGGGGATTCATCAAATGATCAGCATGTCAAACTTGTTTCTTTTGTGTTCTGTACACTCTTAGAAATAAAGGATCCAAAGCGGCGATTCAATTGAAGAACCCAATAGAACCATCAGAACTACTGTATTAACGTGAAGAACCTTCTGTGCGGCGATAGTTCGTTTCTAAGAGTGTGTTCTCACGGCGGAAAGAGGCAATCGGTGGTTGTTCTTTACTCTTAAAGACGTCTGATATGATGAGCTGCTTTTCTTGCGCTCACGTACTACTGAAACAGAAAGCTGGTGTGTGTGTGTTGTGGTGAATTAAATGATTACGTAGCGAGAGTTAACCAGCTGTCAGCCACTGTGAGACTCAGACCCGCTGAGAGAGACACGTTACAGAGCGTCACACACACTCTTCTGAAGACCACACACACACAACCCGTGCACACGCGGGCTATTACCGCGCGTAATAAATCATGGTTTTAGTGGTTTGAAGACACGTGTTCAAAACTGGCCGACCAATGAGATTGGCTCTTTTGATCACGTGCCGAAAACACATTGAGGACAAAGACGATGACGAAGAGGAAGATGCAACGAGGCGAGATTAATGCTGGTCTCTTTTGTGTCCAAACACAAGGACCTTCACGACAGCGTAACGTAACCTGCTCCGAGCGGGCCTCGAACCCGGGACTCGAACCCTCGCTCTAACAACGACGCTAAAGACTACAGTCTGACGCTAGAGCGCCTATTGAGATCAGGGGAGTGAGGTTTACTCGCACAGCAACTACCAGCTGTCCTCGGTTACAGCAGCGCCACCTTGTGTACCAGCTGTTTCTGCTTTAAAACAAGCGCCATCTACTTGCAGGGAGTGAGTCTGCACGTTCACTCGGCTGAACATTGCTTAGGTATGAACACAAACACATCTTGAAAAGCGGTGTGTACAAGGCTTCATATGAACGTCACACACATTCACGAACAGACACATGTAGCATACACTCACGTCTGACTGTGGCGGAGGTTCAGATTCGTGTGTTATTGACTCGACACAGTTCTGTCTGTCCCTGTGGATGCTGCGTTCTGTGGTTTTAACTGGGATGAAACTGCGTGTTATGAAGCGAGACTGAACTTCACCAGCTTTATGACAGGACTAATGGGGGACTTCCCCCAAATATTTTTAAAACATGTTGTGACCGATATAATTAACATCAAACACACAAAACAATTAGATCAGCGACGAATGCGAGAGAAATATATGCTGAAGTCTATTTGTAAAGCACATTTTACTTGAAATAAATGCAGGCTTGTCATTAATAATAAATGCTGTTTATGATGAATAATATTCTTCATTCTGAATACAGTTGAATTGAACGGATGCAGCTTTAAATGACCAACTCTCTCTCTCCTCGCTGCAGGTTTTACGAGCCACAAACACTGATGATATACTCATAATTGTCTGATTTTATCCTACATAAACACACGTGTGTATTTCACACGGTTTCATCATGCTCTACGCCTCTAGTCAAAGAACACAGTTGTGCTGTAGAAGAGTCCACACACACACACACACACACACACACTGTAAATACTGATTTACAGTGTTTTTTTGGCTGCACTTATTTCATACAGTAAAAACAGTGAAATATTACTAAATATACTGATTTCTAATATTGTAAATCATCTGTTCTTTATGTGAATATAAAGTGTAATTTATTCCTAAGCTGAGTTTATCATCATTACTCCAGTCTTTAGTGTCACATGATCCTCCAGAAATCACTGTAATATGAGGATCTGATGATTGAGACACATTATATGATTATTATCAGTGTTCAAATTTTTGTGGAAACCATCATAAATTTTATTTTTCAGGATTGTTTGATGAATAGAAAGTAAGCAATTATTTGAAATATAATCTCTTACTATATTATAAATGTCTTAAATGTCACTTTTGATGACGAATAAAATTATTAATTTATTTCACAAATGCTTACTGAACGGTAGTGCATAATACTAATTTCAAATGAAAAATCGCACTTTCAAATGGGATTCATCACGTCACACCACATGACATGTCAGTTTCGTTCAGTAAATCATCAACTTTCCCATTTACAGTCCTGGGCAGAGCTAGTTTTGTAATTTTACCCGTTCCTCCACACAAGCATCATGTGAAGGTCAGTGACAGGTACTGCAATCCGCTTGTGCGCACACACATTAATAATACCATTAAAGCTAAATCACTGGGGAAATTATGTAACGTGTGGAAAGTGATTACAAGACAAGCGTTTTCCACAGTCGAGGCCTAGCCGTGACTCGTGTGACCTGAACACACATCTTCGTGTGCTTTACCAGCAGAAAAATCATCTGTCGCTCTATGAAGAGACACTAATGCGATCAGCTGCTGTAAAACTGCATCGGACACGTCATTCACCTGACGGAAGATCAACACACACACACAGCGCCTTTGCGGTTTGATTGAGTCACTTACGGTAAAATGATCATTAGTTGTTAAATTAGGGGTTGCTAAACTGTTCTCTCTACACACACTTTAAAGGGGACATATCATGCAAAATCCACTTTTTTAGCCCTTAAATGCATTTTGTTGTATATTTGGAGTGTTTATAAGTACAGAAAAGATGAAATTATTCTCTTCAGGTGCTTCGTTTATATCTTTATATTCTGTTTTGGTCATATTTTTCAACCTGTTCAGATTTTTCTGTTGTCTATGACGTTTTTTGAGCAAGTGCGTCACCGTATTTGCAGCGGACCTGACGAATAAGGACATCGACTACCGGTCCAACACTTCGAGCAATCCGCCATTATTATTTCTCGCTGTGATTTTGTAGTCCGAGCTCAATGATGCAGAAGTTACGAGAGGGCACGTCTAAATGTTCGGTTGTTGGATGTACGTTAGTGACCTGAAGCACTTCAACAGCCTCCGCCAGTAACGTTATACAGAAGGGTTTGCCGATTGAATGAGGGGTAAATTCCTTCTATCTTTGGAGACGACGAACAGAGCATTTCCATAAGCTGTAAATATCGTTAATAAAAATAAAGTACTTTACTTTCTTAAAACACATGGTGGTCATGGTTTAGCAGTACCTTTGTTTTAGTTTTGAAGTAACGTTACACGTCTGCAGTATTATTGTTCTTGAGTTTCATCAATGCTCATTTAGCTGCTTTTCTAAACGCATCATATTATCAATACAGATGTTTGTGGTAAGATTAGACCGTAGTCATTTATCTTGTCAGTGTGCTTGTTTTAACAAGAGAAATAGTCGATTTTCACTAATAACACACAACAGTTAACTCGCATACCAATACATCCATATGAAGAGGTTGTTCTGCAGGTTCGTCGTCGTCTTTATCGACTCGCTCGCTCTGGCTCGAATATGTAAGGCTTGATGGACAAGTCTTCTGTTGTTGACATTTTATTAATGTGTGAATAAAAATGTTCTTTGAAGGTATCGTATATAATCGTATATCTCTAATCAAACTACAATAATGGCCGAACGTGGGGAGTTGAACTCATGGACCTGGAGAGCGGGCGGGGTGTGACGCATCTCCTTTTTATTTAAAGGGGCCGCTTTGAAACGGGTCGCTCACAGACGCACATCAGAAAAGGGGCTTGTGGAGCTTTAATAATGAGGAATTCAGACCCAAGCATTGCAGTTATGCTTTATATAGACCACAACGCTATGATTTATATGTAAAAATGAATGATTTAAAAGCATGATATGTACCCTTTACACTGAACCTGTGATATATCTGATGGCGTAAAGCATAAAGAACTGATTCTAGAGTCATGTGTGTTTGAATATATGTGCGCAGGTTTGTAATTACCTACAAATCATGCCTAAACAAACTACTTGTCTTGCCTATACATTTGACACAGAATGTTATTTTATTTGATCACTAATTTGAACGTGAACCCTAATTTCCACAACGTCTGGTTTGAAGGAGGGAATGGCGGCGTTACGTCCCCTTGCCAGAACCGCTGTGCCGCTACCGCTCGGCGAAGAACATGAACGCGAGAACAAGATACTTTACGCACCATTGGCTCGTTTTTTACAACTCGAAGGTGATTGGGCCTCATTCATCAGGCGTAACGTCTCCATCACGTCCTCCAGGAAACGAGACGTCGTCTATGATTCTGGTTCTGTTTTGAGTCACTGTCAGTTAAGGACGTCAATAGAACTGAAATAAAATGTAATATTGCATGTTCATCCAGTCTCGCGGCATAAATGCAGCGTATATATGTGTGTTTGAGAGCGCAGGTGTGGACTGATCTCAGAGACACAGAAGCTCCGTCAGCCCTGCGGTTCTGCTTAGCACTGCAGATAACCCGTGTAACCCATACGCAGCATCTTAGCGCGCTCCTCACCGCTGCGGAGCTGATAATGTGTTAATGGGCCGTTTGTCTCGCAGATATATTGACTTATTTACCCTAAAGCCCCTGGTGACGAGACAGAGAGCATGTTCAGATAAGAAGGCGTAATCCCTCACTGAAACACACTGAAGCGCTCCTGACGGGTTAAAACACTCTCAGCATGTGTGTGTGTGTGTGTAAAGAAATCACAACGGCTCCCGTGGTTCACCACAAACACACTACAGTAATGCAGCAGTGGAGACAATGAATAAAACAGCATTAGAGAGAGAGAGAGAGAGAGAGAGAGAGAGAGAGAGAGAGAGAGAGAGATGTGTGCAGTGAAGTGTTGTGTTTTCCCTGAAACACACAATCTACATCAACCACACCTACTGTACAACACACACACACACACGTGTTGAGTACAGATGCCATCATGCATATGCGTCTGCGCCGACACTCATCTAGAGAGTGTTTAAAGACAGGAGTCTTTAAGGGAAAAGAAAACAAGATACACCTCATTTACTGTCACTTTAACTTCAATCAGTGTAAGACTTCAACAGCTTCTGTCAGCAGAAAACTAAAGCTCGTCAAACACAATCACACAACTCTGATCAAACTCAATATCTTACAGATAATCACCACAACATAGAACTGCACAATGGCATTTTCGTGATTAATATGTCTGTCGTTTTCGTGAAGCATCCGTGAAATAAGCAATGACGTAAATAATAAAACAAGATCACGTTATAAGATAATAAGAAATCTTTTCAGAGAATCTCTCTTCAATCACATTTAAGCATAAACTGTGCTAAATGGAATTAAATTAAAAGAAACGATTTTCAGATTGTGTTTAGAAATATATATTTATGCCCTAAAACTAAATTGACACAAACTATCTTACCCATTGACTGAAACCTTACGTCTAAATAAACCAATTCACTTAAACAAATGATGGAAGCGCTGAACTGCTCCTGATTCAGCAACACTGAGAGACATTAAACACGGCGCTGTGCTTCTGGCAATCTTCTCTGGCGACTGGGAAAACTGAGTTCCTGACCGTGAGACACAATATCACTTTCCTTGATAAAATCCTCCATCTTGCTGTCATGGGGCTTTTCTAATAGATCTGGCAGCATTGATCATCCGTCAGCTGGAGCGTAATGATATTATATTGATACAGCTTTAGACGAGCGCTGGCAGCTCATTCGTTCTGGCCTAAACGACAAACTGACCGGAGGCTAATGGACACCTCTGATGCCATTACATAAATCCAACATAATCACCCTCCGCATCAAATCAAACAGCATAATTGTTAGTGAAAGAGAATATGAATGTGTGGCGAGTCTGATTGTGCTAGATTACCTCAGAACTGAGACTGTACACCAGATCATTCATGTACACACAGTCTCGATTCAGTGTTAACGCATTGTTTGTCATGTTTGTTTCTATATAGCATGTGCTCTCTAGCCTATTTTCTAAACCAACCCTTCCTTTTACCTGATTATTGGTTTATTTGGCCCACCTGTCCTCACCAAGCGTGCCACACAACACCTGAACAGAGAAGCCAAAGCGTCTTGATCGCCCCCTGCTGAGTGATCCCAGAATAGCCCATAATAAACCCAGAGTCTCAATCGCCCCCCAGTGGCTGGTCCCAGTACAGCTCATAAACCCAGTGTCTAGATCGCCCCCAGTGGCTGGTCCCAGTACAGCTCATAAACCCAGAGTCTAGATCGCCCCCAGTGGCTGGTCCCAGTACAGCTCATAAACCCAGAGTCTAGATCGCCCCCCAGTGGCTGGTCCCAGTACAGCTCATAAACCCAGAGTCTAGATCACCCCCAGTGGCTGGTCCCAGAACAGCTGATAAACCCAGAGTCTAGATCGCCCCCAGTGGCTGGTCCCAGTACAGCTGATAAACCCAGAGTCTAGATCGCCCCCAGTGGCTGGTCCCAGAACAGGTGATAAACCCAGAGTCTAGATCGCCCCCAGTGGCTGGTCCCAGAACAGCTGATAAACCCAGAGTCTAGATCGCCCCCAGTGGCTGGTCCCAGTACAGCTGATAAACCCAGAGTCTAGATCGCCCCCAGTGGCTGGTCCCAGTATAGCTCATAAACCCAGAGTCAAGATCGCCCCCAGTGGCTGGTCCCAGTACAGCTGATAAACCCAGAGTCTAGATCGCCCCCAGTGGCTGGTCCCAGTACAGCTGATAAACCCAGAGTCTAGATCGCCCCCAGTGGCTGGTCCCAGTATAGCTCATAAACCCAGAGTCAAGATCGCCCCCAGTGGCTGGTCCCAGTACAGCTGATAAACCCAGAGTCTAGATCGCCCCCTGGTGGCTGGTCCCAGTACAGCTCATAAACCCAGAGTCTAGATCGCCCCCTGGTGGCTGGTCCCAGTATAGCTCATAAACCCAGAGTCAAGATCGCCCCCAGTGGCTGGTCCCAGTACAGCTGATAAACCCAGAGTCTAGATCGCCCCCAGTGGCTGGTCCCAGTACAGCTGATAAACCCAGAGTCTAGATCGCCCCCTGGTGGCTGGTCCCAGTACAGCTCATAAACCCAGAGTCTAGATCGCCCCCTGGTGGCTGGTCCCAGTATAGCTCATAAACCCAGAGTCTAGATCGCCCCTATGGGAAATGTATTTTATACTATATTGATTTATTTAATCAAAAATGCGATGTAATGTGAGACACATCCGTATCTCATATTTTCCTAATGTCTTGTACCGTTAAATATACAAATGATATGCAGATGAGGATATGCATAGTAAGCGAGGCGTTGTAAGCTCATATATCGGAGAAGAGACGCATGTGAACATAATCTTCCTCTGACTGGGGTAATAAAGAGAATATTTCGCAGGTTCTGGCATACGTTTTATAAGTCTGAATATTATTTGGTGTACGCCATGTTTGGGTTTCAGCGCACGTATACTCAAGCAAACTCAAGCTGTCAGTGTGAAACATGTCAGATGTTGGGAGGCTTGTATCTGAGCATATACTGACATTCAAACAATTGAATCCAAAACACATAATGAATCTAAATCAAGTTGAGCAGATTCCTTTTCCAGATCTTTCTCTCTCACGATTGGAGTTCGAACGAAATCCACCGGCAAAAGTGGTTTCAAAGCGCACAAAAGAGAACTATTACCCAACAGTGTCGAACACACTCACTGCTGACAGGACCAGCACTCAGAGTTAATCACCTCAATGAATGAAGCGTTTTTGACTGTCAGCGGTGACAAAGACGAGACAAAACACAGAGATCATTATAACTGTGATTAGTGAGTATAAGTGATTTTGATTTAAACACACTGATGAAAACATAAAAACTGCAAGATATTATCAATTCACTCACACTAGATAAGAAGTCCTGTCAGTCAGTGTAAGAGTGTCTAAAATGAATATGACATGACAAAATACCTAAAAATGCAGCTAAAACTGATCAGTCTATCACAGTTTTTCGCCCTCAGGTTGTTCAAACCCTGCATTTACCTGACTATCCTGTAAACCCTGACTTTCTTTCTTGTGTTGAACACAAAAGATGTTTTGAAAAATATTGAGGTCTAATCACACAGAAAGCAAAATAGTCCCACACCTGGTAGATACACACACGGCATAGATCTGGCCCACATCTGGTACACACGGATTTCACACGGCCCAGATCCGGCCCACATCTGGTAGACGTGGATTTCACACGCCATAGATCCGGCCCACATCTGGTACATGTGGATTTTACACAACCCAGATCTGGCCCACATCTGGTAGATGTCGATTTCACACGGCCCAGATCTGGCCCGGATCAAGCCTGACACTATGTTTGCTGTCTGGGCAACTTTTACAATCATTACATAGAAGAAAAAAAACAGAGACATCTTCTTTTGTGCTCTTTAAATGATGACATAATGATTTTTGAGGCGAACTTGTAAATCCCAAAACCACACACAACAAAAGACTGCAATAAGCTCAGCCGACCCGAAGTAGATCATGTTGGTCTTTAAAAGTCAGAGACCACTCTTACCTGATCTCCAGATGCTTCAGTTTCAGACACCTGGCCTTTTGTCCATATATTCGTCACAATTACTTACCTTTACCTAATAAAAACAAAGGAGAAATTGCACGTTGCAATGAAAACGCATTTATTATTCTCAAAATCAACGGCGAGGCATTCGACAAGTGGCTGGCAGCTGGAAAACGACCCAGCGAGTCGGCGAGCGGGTCGAAAGAGATCAGAACTGAACTAGCCAAAGGATCCGGGTGAGTTAGTGAGACTGAGGGGTCAGGAGGAAGAGGAGGAGGAGGAGGAGGGACTGCGTGAGCCGCTCGTATGTGTGGGGTTGGAGGTTAGTACTTTAGTAAATAACAGCAGGTCAGACACAAAAATGGTTGTTAGTACAGTTACAACAAAGGTTTCATTCGGATTAGTAAGAGAATTTGGGTTTTAGTCTTTTAGTAGAGTAGTAGCAGTCAATTGGGGAAATCCTTTGCGATTTCATTCAACAAAGAGTTTGAATTGTCACAATTGGAGGGTTTTGAGGTTAAGAGGAAGGAAAATGAACCATCCAAAAACCATCACAACATGGGGAAGAAGCCATGCAGTTGGATGAGCAAATGAAGATGGCGTCAAAATGGGAACGTTCAACCAATGGACACAATCAAACATCTGAGCAAAAGCGCTCAGCAGCCGATGGCAGGGAGGAGTCGAAACTGAGTCACATCACGGCACAGATGGCAAGAGGAGGGCATTTAGTTGATTAAGGGGTTAAATCTGAAGGTGGGACACAATAAAATGAGCACTATAAAGTCCACAGGTTTGCGTGCAAGCCGAGACTCTTTCGGCTTGGGCATCGCAGACTCACTCTCGCTGCAAGCGGATGAAAGCATGCACACAGAAGGACTCGGAAACGTCACACAGATGAGTGTAAATGAGCGATGCTAACATTCATCTGCGCTGAGAGCTGTCAGTCATCTACGTCTGTCCGAATGACAATTACCCAGCCTGCATTGGGTCAAATAACCGATCCCTCGTTCACCCAGACGGCCTGAAATATTGTTATTCTAGGGCGCCGAACCCCTGCCAGAGTTCATTAGATCTGTATAATTGCATACTAATGCTAGCGGCCCAGGCTGATTACATCATCCTGAAGGAGCCAGAGACCCGTCAATCACGCTAGCCCTCGCCACCTTTATTATTACCAAGCAGGGCCTTTCCTGAGGTTTGATTATTCCTGTGACTGGGGGCTTGGCTTTATACGTTCATAAATATGCATATATGTATATGTGCTGGGCAACATATACGTACACAAATACCAAAGAAAGAGTGTCGTTATTGAGTTAGTATTGATGTTAATGAACAGTTCCTAAATTCTAGAAATTCTCCTGATTCAAAGCAGGGGGCGGAGCCTAGTGCTTGACGAGTCCAGTGACAGGCAGTAAAGGACATCCTCTCTGAGACACAGTTTTAAAACTGTTCATTCAAATATAAATATGAATATTGTACGTAAAAATAAAAAAAAATTACGGCAACTAATTGAAATAAACACTCTTGAATTGAAGTGCTAAAATTAGTAAGAGTAAAACTGAATTTAAAAAAAATGTCAAATATATTTACGTACTGTGTATGGAAACTAACTGAAATGAACATGTTTAAGTGCTAAAATTACTAATAGTAGAAGTGAAATAAAAAATATTAGATGTAAAACTTATACTTAAAAATGTAAATGAAATTTAGAAATGTTGCCTTGGCAACTAACTGAAATAAACATGTTTAAGAATTAAAGTTATGAAAAGTAAAACTGAAATATATATAAAACTTAATAAAAATTGAAAATAAAATTCAAATGAAATCTGAATTAGTATATGAATGATAGTAACCCAGCAGGGTTAGTTCGTTTCTAACCTGTACATCAGTGCAAATCGACAGCATCTCCTGGGAAGTTGAGCTTCAGTAATAATGAATTGTTCATGTTTAATAATTAGGTTAGTTGTGCACTAATGAAACCATCGCTCAGCCTGACCTCAGTGAATAAACGCCTGGCTTTGGCCGAGTCCATCCACAACAGAACTGAAACGCTCTGGATCCGCTGGATAAATCTCGTAACGGGGTGTTTTACGACCCACTCTGAACCAGCGCCAGTAAATCCAGCCGCAGAGACGAGGATCATCACCTTGAGCTGGATATCAAACCTGCTGATGATGGATCGAGATGCTGAGTTTCTCAGCTCAATATCTCATATTAATATTAATATTCTGGCCAGCGCCGCATCCATACTGTCTGCCACTGGATCCATCAGCACCTCAAGCGATTAAACGTGCAGTAAAACGTTCATCGTGAGACTCGACATTACCATTACTCTGCAAGTTCTCCATAAACTAATTGAACATAACTAATAAATGTTTGGTCTCTAGATCTAGGTCCTGAAGGGAAGGGAGGCGTAGGATGGACAAAACAAAGTGAAAAGGATGATCGAATGAGACAAGAGTGAATCTCTGTAGTTTCATTGCTACCTTGATACCAATGGGAATTTGTGTAGTCAGTATAAGCAAACAGAATAGAAATAGGAAACGGAAATCCAGGGCAAACCAAAGTAGAAGACAATTAGAATGATATCTACCATATAATGCAGTTTGTTTACCATAGCGTGTCCAATGCCTGAGTGCTTTAGGAAAAAAACAAGGGAAGGGAAAGAAAATATATAGAATAATGACAAATTGTGAAGTCAATCAAGGTCTTTTAAAAGGCAGCGGTCGTAGCCTGTTAACTGTCCGTGTTATCTCGGATTCGTTCCAAAGCTTCAACGCTCAAACGTCATCCAGTCAAAAGCGTTTTGAAATCGAACGCTTTGTTGCAATGGAAACCATACTTGAAAACATATTAAAATATGTATAAAATATAAGCATTAATCGTCAGTTCAATGCAGATCCTCAGAGCGAGCGACAGTTAACAGGTTAAACCAGCCTGGCTCTTTCTTTTCCTGATTTTGTTTTTGCCCAAAGGAATAAAGATCCAAATTTACAGAATTCTTTCTCTTCATTGAAGGATTTGTCAACCAAAAGAAAAACATGACAACAGTATTGTTATTATGGTTAGTAGGTCAGTACGCAAGTTAATTCTGAAGAAAACAACAGATGGCCCACATTCCGTGAATGACACGATGTTAGTCGTTTCAAAGGAACACAAACAGGTCAAAATGAAAAGTAAACTGGAAGAATCTGAAGCTGTCTGGTTAGTAAGAAGACACAAGAGTTAGGAAACCACGTGGGAAGATTAGGGAGGGGCTGACTCGAGTGGGAGGGGCTAGAGGAACAGCAATCGTTCTGATTGGCTAGTCCTGTGAGTGGGCGTGGTCTGTTTGCGGACGGGTCTCGTTACTGGCAAATTTGGCCAAGCTTGGTTTTTGAAGTAGAGCAAGAAATCGATCTTCTGTGGCTGACGACTGAAAGGAGGCAAAAACACAACAGCATGAACAACATGAAAAGGAAAACATCTTATTTGGTCTTTCAACACATTTGAGAAACACGAAAAGACATCCTTCTGCCGCCAGCTTGAACCTGGAAGAAAAGAGTAGCTGTGATTAGGAAGAAGACCGGATTCAGATCCAGACCCATGCCTCAGTTCAGACCTGATCAGACCTGTGTGTGTGTGTGTGTGTGTGTGTGTGTGTGTGTGTGTGTGTGTGTGTGTGTGTGTGTGCGTGCGCTGTAGACAAGAAAAAAATCACTCAGATCATGTGTGTTATTGAGCTGTTGCTTTACTAAGTGAACAGACGCACCATTGTCACCTGAAAAATGCTATAGATGCACATTGAGGGAGGAACCAGAGCCAAATGCTGCATAGCAATGCCTTGGCAACCCTAGTAACCCCCCTAACAACACTCTGGTAACCCCTTAACCACACCATAGTAAATGCCTCACAACACCATAGTAACCTCTAACCACACCCTAGTAACCCCCAAACAACATCCTAGTAACCCCCTAACCACACCCTAGTAACCCCTTAACCTCACCCTAGTAACCCCTTAACCACACCATAATAAATGCCTAACACCATAGTAACCCCTTACCACACCCTAATAACCCCCAAACAACATCCTAGTAACCCCTTAACCACACCATAATAAATGCCTAACAACACCATAGTAACCCCTAACCACACCCTAATAACCCCCAAACAACATCCTACTAACCCCCTGATTACACCCTAGTAACCCTCTAACAACACTCTGGTAACCCATTAACCACACCCCAGTAACCCTTTAACCACACCATAGTAAATGCCTCACAACACCATAGTAACCTCTAACCACACCCTAGTAACCCCCAAACAACATCCTAGTAACCCCTTAACCACACCATAATAAATGCCTAACAACACCATAGTAACCCCTAACCACACCCTAATAACCCCCAAACAACATCCTAATAACCCCCTGATTACACCCTAGTAACCCTCTAACAACACTCTGGTAACCCATTAACCACACCCTAGTAACCCCTTAACCACACCATAGTAAATGCCTCACAACACCATAGTAACCTCTAACCACACCCTAGTAACCCCCAAACAACATCCTAGTAACCCCCTAACCACACCCTAGAAACCCCTTAACCTCACCCTAGTAACCCCTTAACCACACCATAATAAATGCCTAACAAAACCATAGTAACCCCTAACCACACCCTAGTAACCCCCAAACAATATCCTAGTAACCCCCTAACCACACCCTAGAAACCCCTAACCACACCCTAGTAACCCCCTAACAACACCCTAGTAACCCCTTAACCACACCATAATAACTGCCTAACAACACCCAAGTAACTCCTAAGTAACCCCACACCCTAGTAAC
Organism: Pimephales promelas; assembly: GCF_016745375.1. Next base: position 166,494 of record NW_024121162.1, read on the forward strand.
CCCCCAAACAACATCCTAGTAACCCCTAAACCACACATTGGTAACCCCATAAAAACCCCTTAGTAATGCCCTAACAACACCCTGGTAACCCCCTAACAACACCCTAGTAACCCCCCTAACAACACTTTGGTAACCCCTAACCACACCCTAGTAACCCCTAAACAACATCATAGTAACCTTTAACCACACCCTAGTAACCCTCTAACAACACCCTAGTAACCCCTTAACCACACCATAATAACTGCCTAACAACACCCTAGTAACCCCTAAGTAACCCCACACCCTAGTAACCCCCAAACAACATCCCAGTAATCCCCTAACAACACTCTAGTAACCCCCTAAACCACACCCTAGTAACCCATAACCACACCCTAGTAACCCCCAAATAACACTCTAACCACACCCTAGTAACCCCCTAAGCACACCCTAGTAACCCAAGTAAGTGAGTGTGATAAACTCCTGTCCCATCAGGATCTCTTCAGGACAGCCGTGCGTACGATTGTGTGTTTCGTGTACACTGTACAAACTTGTAAATAACTTAATTTATAATTCATACCTTACAATTTCACAATTAATTCAGTGCGTTACTTGCTGTTTCTTAATTTTTGTATAATTTAATAGCAATTTTTGCGTGAAAATTGTTTCTTAGCTTTTTTTTTAAATCCTCGTTTTTCACAGCAGAGTGAAGTCTTATGCAGATGCATGATATACAGCGGATATTTAAATGAGCTGATATTTAGCAAAAACAACTATAATGCAGAGCAATAAGTATGAACACACACACACACACACACACACTCTCTCCGTTCATCAGATCCAGCAGGACATGTGCAGTGATTATACCTCGACGTCTTTATGAGAAAACACACTCACATCACCGTTAATACACATTCACAGCCTATGCAAAGTTATTTCAGAGAATAAGAGATCCATGAATACTGCATAAGTCTACACACCCTTCAATAATTAGGTAAATTTACATTTGAACTGCATACAGATATGATTTATCTTTCTTGAATTTTGAACATCATAAACCCAGCTGTTTAAACAGGGTTCAGACTTTATCCACTGTACATACACAGGGTGAAACAGGACATTTACATTATAACGGACTGTTTGGTCAAAGCTTTTCACTATTGAATTAATCGTAACACTTTGCTTAAAGCCCGTAAGTATAATGCTTTATAAATATATTCATAATGTATATTATGAACCATAATATCTTTTTAATTGTAACCAAAGTTAAAATGCATTATAATACCATATATTATTAGCTTTATAATATTGGCAGATTCTGAAATTGGTTATCACGTGTTTGAATGTATTATGCTGTCTAAAGATGTGTTCAATGATTATATACATATTATAACTAGTTACAGTTCGTTATGCGATAGTACAGTGCATTGAAAGGCATAATTCATGTATTCAAATACTTTTGTAATGTATTATACAGGCTTTAAGTACAGTGTTATGGAAATAATTAGCTAAAGTATGTGTGCAATATGTGCACCCCATCTCAGACGTGCGTTTTCACTGGGAAACATCAGTGCGCATTCACGGCTCTCCACTGGGTGGCGCTGTCGTGCTTTACCGGCGCCTTTCATTATTTATTACATCGATTTTCATTTATTATTCCCCTCATTCTGACTGTTATATATTACACACAGAACAAACACTGGCACACACACACACACACACACACACTCACAACAGTGTGTGTGTGTGTGTGAATGTCACAGTTGCTCTATTGATTATCTGGAGGAACAGCTTTGAGTAAATGTGAGGTCAGTGTATGTTTGAATCAGGTCAATAAACCAGCCACCTCTAACACACACACACACACACACACACACACACGTTTTGTTTTTATCGTGGAGTGGGTCTTTCCAATGACGTTTATTGTGTTTATACGAGTGAATGATATTTTCGACCCCATAAATCCTGGCAAGACCCTTCTCTTCTCATCGAGAGCCAATCGTGATGCAGTCGTTAATGGTTTTGTGACATCGCTTCAATCCACCATTAAATCCATTGAAACAAAAAGCCAGTGTTCTGCTTTCTTATTGGCCGGTTTTGTCAAGCTGAAGAAACTGATTCTGAACACACACTGTTCCCCGTTTGTTCTGGAGAGGAGAATAAAGACTCGAGTGTGTAATTGAATTCAGGCGCCGACAAAAGATTTTCCCTTTTGTTTCCTCTCTGGATTCACAGAGCAGCCAATAGCAACAGGCATCACCACAGAGGACACGCCCCCCAGCCACAGCAGCCAATTACAATCGCTCTTATTACGGGTGACATGTCATTCGTTCCAATTACAATTACCAGAGCAGAGACGGAGTGAGCGAGGCAACGAAAGTGAAATCGATCGCATCTCTGAGACACTGTCTGACAATTACTGAAGCCGTAGCGAACCATTCTTCTCGTTTATTCAATCTGTGTGTGTGTGTGTGTGTGTGTAAGGGTGTTTCTTCAACTATAACACACACGTTTACACCCCATTCTTTCATCCCAAGAGAATATCAATCCAAAGACGTTTTACCTTCATTTCGTCATATTTTGTTCCAGATGAGTTTTTTAATGACTTTTATATGATTCCAAAAGCAAACCTTTAATAAACACTAGAGCATCATTTTTATCACAAGCAACAGTTTTGCCCTGTTACAGTTTTATTATATGCAGCTACAAAACAATTCATGTAGAAATTTCACTCAGGAATTGCTAGTAAATTCCACAATTAATTATTGCAGAGAAACAGCAGGAACACACTGAATTTCACATGACATTTTGGAGTAGAAACTGAAATATTGTTTTCTTGTAAAACATTCACCAATTATGTTTGTTTTCCCCTGATAACCAGTGCACTAAAGAGACGAGACGGAGACGACATATCTAGATAAATATCAGCCAAACGGAATATTTTTATTGTGTGCTCTTTCTAACTGAGCTGTAATTTGGTGGAAATATGCAGAAAATATTAAAGCATGATTTGAGGATTGCATTTAGGACACATCAAATCCTGAACAGAAAAAATTAAGTTTTTAAACGTCCAGTAGGTCAACAGCGTCCATATGAAGAAGCTGCACATATGATTCAGTGTGTGTGTGTGTGTGTGTGTGTGTGAGTCATCAGTGTGGAGGTGTGTTTGCTCTGCCATAATAAAACACATCTCGTTGTGTTGAATAAGTGTTGGCAGTGTTATAATGTGTTTAGTGCGGTTATTTGTTCATTTCTGTTCTTTTTCAGTCTAATCATTGAATCCTGGGTTCGATCCTGTGGAGCGAGTGGCGAGTTCGCCCCCTGAGGCCTGCAGACTTCATTAGCTGCGAGTCAATGTCAGATGGACAGCTCTTCTCTGAAGAACATTAAGTTAAGGTGCACATAATGAAGTCCTGAAGCTGAAGCACAGGTCTGAATCTGTCCGGATCCAGCGGAACGAGAACAAAACACACTGATCTCAGACCTGTCGGGAAGCACCGGGGGTTGTGGGCGTCGCCGGAAACGTCGACGGCCAATGATCATTCCCGGGGCGATCCCGCCCTCTCCCGTGTGATTCCCGACCTGGACCTGCTCTTCCTCAGTGTTTCAGAAAGCAACTCTTAATGTCTTCAGTCATTCGCTTCTTATTTTACTCTGTTTTTTTTAGTTCATATTTTGCATTTTTAGGGGATTTTATGATACTACGCTGTATTTACAATCCATTTATTGACTTTTTGAGCGTAGACCTGAAAATGATGATCTTAAACCGCGGAGAATCTGGAACGCTTTAGAGCGACAGACTGAAGACGACACTCGCCAGATTACTGCTGAAGAGAGAAACGTTTTAAAATTTAACTTAGAGAATTTTACGTTAATTGTTATGAAAAATATTAATATCCCCAAAACATGTTTTACTGTAAAACTGTGAACAAAATCAATGCCATAAATCAATATAAGTGTGTGTTCCGCCAAGGGCGTCATATAGTGACGATTTTGCCAATGCGTATACATCCAACGCACACAGCAAACTTTAGCGTCTATATAACACGCTTTGGTTTAGGTCTGGGGTAGGGTTAGGGTTAGACCACTAGGAGGCGCCTTCTGGCCCATATGTATCAGCAGATGTATACGCATTGGCAAAAGCGCCATTATATGACGCCTTGGGATGAGAACGGGCTGTTTCCGCGTGTGAACGTGATCTCTCAGTAAAGGAGCGTTCAGTGAGCGTGTGTTCGGCTGCAGTTCCACACGCTTCCACTAGAGGAAACTCAGCACGTGCCTAACCCTTTACCAAGTTTGGTTTTCCCAGAGGGTTTTAAATGAAGTGCTGAAACCCTGAGGAAGAGCGCTCTCAGTTACCGTGGCGATCTACAGCGTCTGTCGAGAGCGAGCTCGGTCTTACCTGGCGCAGGTTTCGCGTGACTTTGACATCGTGCCAAGCGTTGTCATTGAACTTCCCGTTGACCGGCTCCACGAGGGCCTCGAAGGCTCCGGAGCCCAGGTTGATGACGAGCCACACGGCGCCGCTCTTCAGGGACAGGTTGACGTAATCCGCAGATTTCCCGGTGTGGAGCATCAGGCCGTTGCGCTGGAGCGTCCGGAAGGACAGCGTGATCTCGTCCGTGCTGCTCTGGATGGGGGTCATGGACAGATCGTAGCAGAAGAACTCGTTCCCCTTGAACGTGGCGACCGATTCCTCTTTCCCTGCGGAGAGACGGAGAGAACGTCAAACACACACCTGAGTGACAGCACTGGAGTAAAACTACACCGGTGTGATGATGCCTGACGGGTCTCTTTAATGGTCCATATTGAACATCCGTTATTTCCTGACTCAAACTCACTTCTCCGGTACATGTATCTTACTTAATAATCTTTCTACATGTGTGCTGAATCGCAATGAGTTGTAAACATGTAAAACTAAAGCTCAAAGCGAATGTTCTGGTGGTATTCCCAACGCAGCGCTCTCACGGGACACACACACTTCTCCAGAACACACAGTCCTGGAGATTACGGCATTCCCGTATTCGTGAGCGCTTTTAGCAAACGTGAGAATCCTCTAGAGAACGAGATGAACTGAAGTCTGCTGTAACCGCTTTCATCCGAAGTGACTTACATCCGTTCCTCCAGCGGGATCAGTTTACACGAATCTAAACTACAGGATCTTAACCACCAAACCACACGTTTATTAATGCTTCATCGGACTCGGGTTAAGATGCTCCCGCTCTGCTGGGGTTTAACATCAACATGGGCTTTCTGAAAACCCTGCGAATATTTGAATGCGTTTTTCAGGTTTATTCGTTCACACACCCCGCAGTGTTTCCTTCAGATGTGGAGAACATCCTTACTAATATATGTTAGGAATACAGATGATGCCTGAAGCACTTCTAACACACACACACACACAGTCACACATCTACAGATGACAATTGAGTCGTCAGTGTTGATTCAGTTCATCATGAAACGAGTCATTATCGAGCTCAATGAACAGATTTTTGCATGATTCCATAAATGTGAGAAAGAACAGACCAATCATGATTCAGTATGCAAATGAGGTATGAGTGGAGACCAATCAGGACACATCTGGTGAAGTGTGTGTGTGTGATCCGCGTGTAATGTCCCGCTGCACCTCTGTGTCTGGCCCGTGAGCTTTAACACAGCCTGATCCCCATCGCTCCAGCGAGTCGGTCGGGATAAACCTCCGCCTGTCTAAAGCTCTTCTTGTGAGATCTAGTGCTCCTCACACACATCTTCTTCCTCAGTATTTCCAGCAAAAATATTCAAATGGGGTCATGAACTGGGAATTCATGAGGTTATAGTAAAAAATAACCGTACGTTTCAAAACTAAAAACTTCCTTGAAAAACAAAAACAGCTTTTATTGAAACCAGGGCCAGAAAACAACAGTGTGAGAGTCTCCGCAGTGTGTTATTTGTTTGTCTCCGGTGCATTTCACTGTGGATTATTTTATGATATGGATCCGCCAGCAACACCACCAACATGTCAGTAATCATGTTTATTCTAATGCCTGATCTGTGATCAGTGATCTACTCAAGTTCAAAATCGTTCCGTTTATGCATCAGCAAATCAAGCCAGTGACTAAACCATCAACTTTCTCTTAGTAGGATGAAAATAATCATATTTAAACTGTGATTAAATTATAGACAGAAAGAGATCATCTGCTCAATGCTCATCACTGCAACCTTTCATGAGCTGTGATCTAAATAATCTCACTTTCACAATTCAGAAATCTCCATAGCGGTAATGATAAACGCGTGCAAACAGTTTTTGAGAGAGTTCCACTTGTAATAGTAATTTCATATGCAAACATGTCAGCCAATGACAACGGTGGGCGTTTTCACTGAAGACTCACAGCAGCCAATCACAGCGGTGGGTGTTTACACTGACACACCCCCTCAAACCGAGTGTTCCAATCAGAGGCTAAAATCAGGCTAGAAGAAAAAAAGAATGTAAAAATCGCACTAACATTATAAGGGCACCCCAGGAAACATTATACATTGATGAAACACTCAAATTCATGACCCTTTAAACATTCGTAAATCGAGATATATATATATACAGGAGAAGCAAAGCAACTGAAGAGATGGTGAGACTTTAATGTCAGGATCTTTAACGGGAAGCTCCCGTGTTCTCCGTCTCTGAACTCAGGCTGAGGGGGCGGACCTGCACTCAATGCTCTAATGTGATTGGCTGGAGCGCTGAGGCCTCCGTGATGTGATTGGGTGACTGCTGTGTCATTACCGTGGCTGATATCCCATCTATGGCTGCTAATTAAACCAAAATAATTACTGCAGTGATGATGTCATGCACAGCTGAAGCACTCGGTGTGTGGGAAACGCAGTTCTGCAGCCAGAACAACAACAACAACAACATGTGTTGATGAAACGCAACGCTTATTTTGCATGATTAATCCAATGTGTCTATAAATGCCGGAGCTTTTGTCAGTCTGATAGAAGAATGAGTAAAGAGAGATGTTAAATCAGTGTTTCAGTCAGCGCACTGGAAGTGGAAGAACGAGTTGAGTGCACTGCATTGTGGGACATATTATTCAGTGTGTTCACCTCACAAACACACTCACACAGACACACACACACACACACTGTCACAAAAGCAGAAGAGCATGTAGGATTAGACACTAAACATACAGACAACTCCAATCTTCAACCAGAGGAACTGGATAAATGTAGTCAATGTTCTGATCCAATCTGACCTCAGACCTGCTCCCGATCATAATCACACTGTTCACTGATTGGCCGGAGGAGAACTGAGGCCGAGTCTGGGTTCTGCAGAGGGTTTCTCCGTTCTGGTTCCTCCACTGTCGCATTGGCATTAGTCTTGCTTATTTGTGGACATTCATATTCAACATTATTATTGATCTCCTGCATTATATGAGAACTGAACTGAGCTGGACGATGACATCACAGATTTCTCCAGAGCGGCATATATGAATGAACTAATATTACAGCACAAATGAAGCATCACTGAACTTAAGCTGGACTATGACACTGTCAGGAGGTCCGAGACTGACCGAGAGCTCGACGCGGCCAGAGACGACTGAGGAGAACTGAAGAGTGGGCCATCATCAGACGGGTCACTCAGCTATGATGAACAGAGGCCGTCTACACGTGTGCTGGGACCTTTCGTTATGAGCGACTGTGCTCCAATCATCTCGAAAACAAGACAATTCCCCATAAAGCAGAACTGCACTGAGATCAGGCCGTGTCAGGCCTCCAGCACTGCGACCCGTCTCACACACACACACCCCCACAAGACACATTTTCTCCAAGGTATTTTTACGTTAACAGTCCCAAATAATGTTTTTGAATATATGAATATAAAAATAAAAGAGCTTATTTATGCTGACCGTTCTCAGGATGATGATCAACATCTTCTGACAACAGAGGACAAAGATCCAGCTCATCAATTCAATTCATCCAGTTCAGTTTCACACAAACCCACATTAAAAACAGTATATAAATGTTCAACCAAAGTTGGCATGAGTTGCTTTTCACTCTGAATGTTGCTGTTTTTGAGAGATGATCTCTGTATTAATAGAGCGGTCTCATAAGCACATGTGAGCGAACTGGAAGACGTACACTGTGGTCATGTGTGTGTTTGTCCCGCATGTACTGTAGGATATCGCTGAGATATTTCTGAGCTCTGCCGGACAACGCCGTGTGCGGTTTGTTTAACAACGACGACAGCTTTTCAATTTTACCCCTCACTGAGCAAAACACCCGCACAGCGAAGACTAATGCCACGGTACTTCTGTTGAGTCGGTCTTTATGCATGTGTGTGTGTGTGTGTGTGTGCGTATGTGTCCATGCATTTTACTGAACGATTATTACAGCAAAATACAGAATCAGGATTGATGACTCACGAGAGAGAAAAGCAATAATGTGAGACATCATCAAACGTACTGTGAACGTCGAGCTTCGCTTCAGTGGAGACGTCGCCTTCGTAGGGAGCGGCCTATGTAGGAGCCTTACGACCGAGCTGTGGTGATCATAAAGAGTTACAGTACACACACACACACGTCTGGTTTTGTCTGACTCTCCATAGACGTAATGGTTTTTATACTGTGCAAACTATATATTTTATCCCCTTACACTTTCCCTATCAAACACACACACACACACACACACACACAGCATGATATGAAATTTGATGAATTTTTAGATCAGTTTTTCCTCACTCTAATGGTGAATCAAATATGAAGCAAAACAAAAGGCAGTGTTTGATGTGACGCTGAGGAGAGCTGGTGTGTGTCTCGTGTCATGATCCGCAGATACGCAGCAGAACTGAAAGCTGGATCCCCGCAGCAGAACCGACAGCGCTGTCAACAACACGTGTACTTTCAGCTGAGACGCGACGCCGCTGGTCAATACGAGCGCTGCTACACACTCACTATCAGACGCTCTCCTGCTTTCTAATGGATAATTAACGCTTATTGGCTTCTTTTAAATACCGCCCGACCTCTTCAGGAGCAATTTAAGGGGAATCTGTTTTTAATGAGACTGTGAGCAGTTTAATGCCGCTAGTGAGAGTCCGGACACTAGTGAGGACCGTCTGAGTCCTGCAGAGTTAAACAGGTCAAGGGTCTCGTTGGTTTATTTATTGTGTTTTATGTGTGTGTGGTGTATCACGGGTGTTTCCGGCGCTCAGACGGACGAGTGTAAATCTGCCAACGGAATTGATTCATGAAGAGATGCTGTAAAGCAGTGGAAAACTGAACTGTTGTCCTGAGTAGAGGAACATGACAGATTAAAGTGAGCGGGACTCAAAACAACAGCTGATAATAAACAATATAAACTCAATGTTCAGCTCCTATTTAACTACCGTCATTACAGCAGACGGGACACTAGAGGGAGAGAGAGAGAGAGAGAGGGTTGGTGGACCTCAGTCACAATATTCCTCATTATAATAATTAATGAGCACAATAAAGGGGCGGGGCCTGCTTGAGTTAGTTAGTAGTGTGTTAAACTGGCGGTTATGGAAAGGGGCGGGGCATTTCCCATACACACTCGAAACGCTCGACCAATCGAAACACACCGCTCCAGCCGGCCAATCAGAGCACAGTGTGCTTTTCAGGAGGAGGGGCTTCATAGAGACAGGAAGTGAACAGAGCGATACTGACAGACTGGGAAGAGAGGAGCCGCAACAACGGAGAATATGAGGAGAATAATCAACATTCAGGTGTTTGTGCTGGAAAACAAGACACTGAGGAACACAATCATATTTTGCAGTGAATGAACTGGACTTGATGTGATGTGTGTGTGACAGCATGTGCTGCAGTAGCTGTGTCTCTTCTTCTCCAGTGTGTGTGTGTGTGTGTGTAGGGTTGGTGTGTCTCTTCTTCTCCAGTGTGTGTTTGACACCTGCAGTCTGAGCTGATGGAGGAATATGAACTCTAATGACCTCCGAGAGAATCGTCAAGGCATAAAGCCACAATCCCACGGCACACACACACACACACACACACACACACACACTGAGACATCCATCACCCGTCAGTGCTGGGCCTTGAGCGGGAGGAGCTCGTAAATCCAACGCTAATCTGAGAACGCCTGCGATCGAGCGTAATTACAGCTGAGAGGCGACATTGATGTGACCTCCACTGCACACACACACACACACACACACACACACACACACACACACACACACACACACACACACACACACACACACACACACAAAAAACACACTAAAATTAGGCTAGATGACTGTAATGCTCTACTGGGTGTTTGCCCTGAACGCTTAATAAACAAACTCCAGCTCGTCCAAAACGCAGCCGCTCCAGTTCTTACCAGAACCAGGAAGATTGACCATATTAGCCCGGTTCTGTCAACCCTGCATTGGCTGCCTATTAAACATCGGATACATTTTATAATATTGCTGATTACTTATAAAGCACTAAATGGTTTATCTCCGCAGTACTTGAGCGAGCTCTTAACGCATTATAGTCCTTCACGTCTACTGCGATCTCCAAACTCCGGCCAGTTGGTAATACCGAGAATATCTAAATCGATCCTTTTCCTATTTAGCACCAAAACTCTGGAACGATCTTCCTAACATTGTCTGGGAAGCAGACGCACTCTGGCAGTTCAAATCTAGACTAAAAACACATCTCTCTAATCTAGCACTTACACTATAGACTTCCTTAATTCAGAATTAGGCTGCATAGATTAGATCAGCTGGAAGATCGCTCACACACACACACACACACACAGTTTGTGTGCAGTGTGAATGTTTCTCAGTATTAGAGGTCACGCCGGATCTTCTGTGCTGCTGTCGCCTCGAATCAAACTCCCGACTTTCTCCAGAACGCTGACAAAATTGAAATGTCATGTGTTGAACTCTATCTGAATTCATTCTGACATCTCTAAAATGAGCATTTCTTTCTTTTTCTCCACATGTTTTATTTACTGATGTGCAGAAATACACAAATCAACAACTCGTCCAGCTGAGTTTCTCCATCCATTCTCATCCTCACAGTAACTCCAACACACACACACACACACACACACACACACTGAAACAAACGGATAAATGCAGTGTCCGGCTCTAATGACCCGTCAGTCCCTCACACATCAGCAGCGTCTCATCTCACGTCATGTTTGTCTTTGCATGTTGCAGATTTCTGTTCCTCCTGCATGTCCTTCCACCGCCATCACTCGACCTCCATGAATATTTCAGAGGTGTTTGTAAATGGCTTATCAAATATTTATCCAGTGTATCAGTGTGTGTGTGTGTGTGTGTGTGTGACAGATGCCTGGTCCTCGTGCACAGGTGAAGACTCGTCCGTCACTCGCTCTCATTCCCTCAGAGTCCAGCATGACGGATGACCGGCTCTTCACATCATCTATGTCTCTCTCTCTCTCTCTCTCTCTCTCTCTCTCAGCTCTGTTTAGCAGTGAAACACCCGTCTTGTTTCCTCCAGTTCTGTTGTTCTGTTTCCTTTCTCTTCTACATAACTAGTTGTCATCGTTCTGTTTGTGATCTCTCTTCAGTGTGTGCTGTCTAATCCCTACTATTACTAACACACATGAATCAAATGTCACACATCGGAGGCGGTGTAATCCTAACAACCTGCGTACCGTTGCGATGTCTCCTACTGCTTTATTCTCTTTTCTTCTCCGTCTCTGGAACTGCCAGTCCGCTGTAGACAAAACTGATTTCATGACATCTATTTGTAGTCATTCAGGACTCAGCCTATTGGACCTGACTCAGACCTGGATAGGACACCGGATCTCAACTCACTTCACTTTCTCAAAACATTTAAATTTGATCCTTTACCATCTCTGTTACCATCACTAGTCCTATTAAAATCCCTTTTGTGTTTGTATATGGTCCCCCACGACCTGCCGAACTCCGTGGCCATTCTCATGAAACGGCTGAAGAACAGCAACACTTGATCCATTAATACTAACACTGTCTTTTCTCTTCTCTTCTATATCTATTTAAAAAAAGACTAAACTGGAAAGGGTCATAGCACTGTGAAGCTATATTATGAAAAGCGTTACTTCCATATTGTTGTCCTATTGTTAGTTTAACTGCTTCTGTTGCTCTCTTCGAATAAACGCGTCTGCTAAATGATTAAATGTGAATATGAATGTTGTATGTCATGCACACTGTACACATACACTATATGACGTGAAACAGTATAGTGCACAGAACTCATGACGGGGTTGCTCTTCATCATCCGAGCTGATTTCTCTGGCTCCTCATAGGAAGCATGTCTGATAGCTGATGACTCCTCAACGCCTCTGCTAATGGAGACGGACTTGATAAACGCTGTAATTCATCATCATCAATTTCCGTGCTAGCGCTACACGGATTAATCGGGTGCTGCTAGCATGGGGCCTGTCCTAAATGATTAATGCTCATAAACAACACTACATCAACATTAATGCTGATTGCTGATCAGTTCAGATGGCTGGCGTTTCCCCTGATAGCGCGCGCGTGATGGGTGAAGCTGCAAACCTCACGCTGTGCTCTTAGCCGAGCATTAGCCGAGCACACACATACACACACACACACACTGAAGCCGCGATCCCCACACTGAGCACTTAGCCGAGCGTTAGCGGCCCGCAGCGGAGGAGCAGCGCGTGGGGAGCTAATGAGACGCTCTCAGGCTCAAATGCAAATGAGCGTCGATGTGGAGGTATTGAACAGGACTAATTCAAACGAGCAGCGCAGGTTCTGCTAAAGGTATCGATTAGTCGCGCGTCCAGACTGAACGCTGTGAGGAGAAGCAGATGCAGACGCAGCAGATTCAGCCCTGAGAAGATCCACTCACCATTAAACATTAATCCATAGCCGGGGCTAACCTTAGACACGCTGGCAGAAACTAATTACACACACAAAGACAGAAAGAAACGCAGAAAGAAACGAAGAAAGAAAGAAAGAAAGAAAGAAAGAAAGAAAGAAAGAAAGAAAGAAAGAAAGAAAGAAAGAAAGAAAGAAAGAAAGAAAGAAAGAAAGAAAGAAAGAAAGAAAGAAAGAAAGAAAGAAAGAATCCAGATTACGAGTGATCATTTTAACAATCACATGATTGTTGTCACATGATCAACGGCACACATTTGATTGGTCATACACAACAGAACAAGATTTAAATGATTTTCCCTGATGTGAACTCTTAGACTTTAGATGTGTAGTTATTATTATGTTAGCGTCACTGATATGCTGTTAAAGGTTTTGTTAATATTTTGAAGGCAAACTTCCTCAGCTTTAGCAGTAACACGAGCACATCAGATCTGAGATCAGGCCAGCGGTTCGGACATCTCTGACTGTTTTCACATAAATTTCCCCTCACAGGAATATCAGGCAGAATTCAAACGAGATGAAAGGAGGTGTGTGGTGTGTGTGTGTGTGTGTGTGTGTGTGTGCTCTTCAGAGAATGACAGACAGACAGACGGACGGAGGTGAACAGTCGGATCAAACCGACACAACTCTTTCACAGCTTACAGAAGCAGCTCATTAACACTGTGACCAGCAGAACGGCCCGATTCATCAGTGTCGACTCTAAAGCAGTGTGTGTTCCACAGGGAGAACGAGGCCTACATTCAGTGTCGGACGCCCTTCCCAGGAACACACATCCCTGCCGGAGAGATGCTGGAAATATGACCTCATTAATACTGCAGAGGAACACTGAACACATCACAGCACACATAACCTTCACATGCTGCTCAATCAGAACCAGAACCAGGTCAGAACCAGAGTCAGAACCAGAACAAGAACTAGAACCAGGTCAGAACTAGAGCCAGAACTAGAACCAGAACCAGGCCAGAACCAGAATCAGAACCAGTACTAGAACCAGGTCAGAACCAGAACCAGGTCAGACCCAGAGCCAGAGACAGAACCAGGTCAGAACCAGAGACAGAACCAGGTCAGACCCAGAAAAAGTTCCAGAACCAGGCCAGAACCAGTCAAAAACAAGTCAAAACCAGAATCAGGGTCTGAACACACACACTCACTCAGACACACACACACACGCAGCATCTTGAGTGTCAAGACGTCACACATTTCTTCCATTTCTGTCTTTGCTCTGTGTTTGCTGTTCTCTGTGACAGTGTATAAATGATGCAAACCCATGAAAGTGTGTCTATCTCTACAGGGAAAACATCATTGTCTTGTTCTACACACACTTATGTGCAAGTGGCTGAAAGGATGATCAGGAGACGAGGGATATCTGTTGCACAGCTTCACAGCTGGGGCCGACACACCAGGGACTGACTCACCAACACTGGGGCCGACACACCAACAATGGGGCCGACACACCAACACTGGAGCCGACACACCAACACTGGGGCCGACACACCAACACTGGGGCCGACACAACAACACTGGGGCCGACACACCAACACTGGGGCCGACACACCAACACTGGAGCCGACACACCAACACTGGAGCCGACACACCAACACTGGGGCCGACACACCAACACTGGGGCCGACACACCAACACTGGGGCCGACACACCAACACTGGGGCCGACACACCAACACTGGGGCCGACACACCAACACTGGGGCCGACACACCAACACTGGGGACGACATCAACACTGGGGCCGACACACCAACACTGGGGCCGACACACCAACACTGGGGCCGACACACCAACACTGGGGCTGACTCACCAACACTGGGGCCGACACACCAACACTGGGGCCGACACACCAACACTGGGGCCGACACACCAACACTGGGGCCGACACACCAACACTGGAGCCGACACACCAACACTGGGGACGACACACCAACACTGGGGCCGACACACCAACACTGGGGCCGACACACCAACACTGGGGCCGACACACCAACACTGGGGACGACAACCAACACTGGGGCCGACACACCAACACTGGGGCCGACACACCAACACTGGAGCCGACACACTGGAGCCGACACACCAACACTGGGCCGACACACCAACACTGGGGCCGACACAACCAACACTGGGGCCGACACACAACACTGGGGCCGACACAAATGGGGACGACCAACACTGGGGCCGACACACCAACACTGGGGCCGACACACCAACACTGGGCCGACACACCAACACTGGGACGACATCAAACACTGGGGCCGACACACCAACACTGGGGCCGACACACCAAATCAACACTGGGGCCGACACACAACACCAACACTGGGGCCGACACACCAACACTGGGGCCGACACACCAACACTGGGGCGACACACCAACACTGGGGACGACATCAACACTGGGGCCGACACACCAACACTGGGGACGACATCAACACTGGGGCCGACACACCAACACTGGGGACGACATCAACACTGGGGCCGAACACACAACGACCAACACTGGGGCCGACACACCAACACTGGGGCCGACACACCAACACTGGGGCCGACACACCAACACTGGGGCCGACACACCAACACTGGGGACGACATCAACACTGGGGCCGACACACCAACACTGGGGCCGACACACCAACACTGGAGCCGACACACCAACACTGGAGCCGACACACCAACACTGGGGCGACACACCAACACTGGGGCGACACACAACACTGGGGACGACATCAACACTGGGGCCGACACACCAACACTGGGGACGACATCAACACTGGGGCCGACACACCAACACTGGGGACGACATCAACAACTGGGGCCGACACACCAACACTGGGGCCGACACACCAACACTGGGGCCGACACACCAACACTGGGGCCGACACACCAACACTGGGGACGACATCAACACTGGGGCCGACACACCAACACTGGGCCGACACACCAACACTGGTGCCGACACACCAACACTGGAGCCGACACACCAACACTGGGGCCGACACACCAACACTGGGGCCGACACACCAACACTGGGGCCGACACACCAACACTGGGGCCGACACACCAACACTGGGGCCGACACACCAACACTGGGGCCGACACACCAACACTGGAGCCGACACACCAACACTGGGGCCGACACACCAACACTGGGGCTGACTCACCAACACTGGGGCCGACTCACCAACACTGGGGCCGACACACCAACACTGGGGCCGACACACCAACACTGGGGCCGACACACCAACACTGGGGCCGACACACCAACACTGGGGCTGACTCACCAACACTGGGGCCGACACACCAACACTGGAGCCGACACACCAACACTGGGGCCGACTCACCAACACTGGGGCCGACTCACCAACACTGGGGCCGACTCACCAACACTGGGGCCGACACACCAACACTGGGGCCGACACACCAACACTGGGCCGACACACCAACACTGGGGCCGACACACCAACACTGGGGCCGACACACCAACACTGGGGCTGACTCACCAACACTGGGGCTGACTCACCAACACTGGGGCCGACACACCAACACTGGGGCCGACACACCAACACTGGGCAGACACACCAACACTGGGGCTGACTCACCAACACTGGGGCTGACTCACCAACACTGGGGCTGACTCACCAACACTGGGCCGACACACCAACACTGGGCGACACACCAACACTGGGGCCGACACACCAACACTGGGGCCGACACACCAACACTGGGGCCGACACACCAACACTGGGGCCGACACACCAACACTGGGGCCGACACACCAACACTGGGGCCGACACACCAACACTGGGCCGACACACCAACACTGGGGCCGACACACCAACACTGGGGCCGACACACAACACTGGGGCCGACCACCAACACTGGGGCCGACACACCAACACTGGGGCCGACACACCAACACTGGGGCGACACACCAACACTGGGGCCGACACACCAACACTGGGGCCGACACACCAACACTGGGGCCGGACACACCAACACTGGGGCCGACACACCAACACTGGGGCCGACACACCAACACTGGGGCCGACACCACCAACACTGGGGCCGACACACCAACACTGGGGCCGACACACCAACACTGGGGCCGACACACCAACACTGGGGCCGACTCACCAACACTGGGGCCGACACACCAACACTGGGGCCGACACACCAACACTGGGGCCGACACACCAACACTGGGGGCCGACAACCAACACTGGGCCGACACACCAACACTGGGCCGACACACCAACACTGGGCCGACACACCAACACTGGGGCCGACACACCAACACTGGGGCCGACACACCAACACTGGGCTGACACACCAACACTGGGGCCGACACACCAACACTGGGGCCGACACACCAACACTGGGCCGACACCACCACACTGGGGCCGACACACCAACACTGGGGCCGACACACCAACACTGGGGCCGACTCACCAACACTGGGGCCGACTCACCAACACTGGGGCCGACACACCAACACTGGGGCCGACACACCAACACTGGGGCCGACACACCAACACTGGGGCTGACTCACCAACACTGGGGCCGACTCACCAACACTGGGGCCGACTCACCAACACTGGGCCTGACTCACCAACACTGGGGCCGACACACCAACACTGGGGCGACACACCAACACTGGGCCGACACACCAACACTGGGGCCGACACACCAACACTGGGGCCGACACACCAACACTGGGGCCGACACACCAACACTGGGGCTGACTCACCAACACTGGGGCCGACACACCAACACTGGGGCCGACACACCAACACTGGGGCTGACTCACCAACACTGGGGCTGACTCACCAACACTGGGGCTGACTCACCAACACTGGGGCGACTCACCAACACTGGGGCCGACTCACCAACACTGGGCCGACACACCAACACTGGGGCCGACACACCAACACTGGGGCCGACTCACCAACACTGGGGCCGACACACCAACACTGGGGCCGACTCACCAACACTGGGGCCGACACCAACACTGGGCCGACACACCAACACTGGGGCCGACACACCAACACTGGGCCGACACACCAACACTGGGGCCGACACACCAACACTGGGCCGACACACCAACACTGGGGCGACACACCAACACTGGGGCCGACTCACCAACACTGGGGCCGACTCACCAACACTGGGGCCGACACACCAACACTGGGCCGACACACCAACACTGGGGCAGACACACCAACACTGGGGCTGACTCACCAACACTGGGCTGACTCACCAACACTGGGGCTGACTCACCAACACTGGGGCTGACTCACCAACACTGGGGCTGACTCACCAACACTGGGCCGACTCACCAACACTGGGGCCGACACACCAACACTGGGGCCGACACACCAACACTGGGCCGACACACCAACACTGGGGCCGACACACACAACACTGGAGCCGACACACCAACACTGGGGCGACACACCAACACTGGGGCCGACACACCAACACTGGGCCGACACACCAACACTGGGCCGACACACCACACCAACACTGGGGCCGACACACCAAGACTGGGGCCGACACACCAACACTGGGGCCGACACACCAACACTGGAGCCGACACACCAACACTGGGGCCGACACACCAACACTGGGGCCGACACACCAACACTGGAGCCGACACACACCAACACTGGAGCCGACACACCAACACTGGGGCTGACACACCAACACTGGGGCTGACTCACCAACACTGGAGCCGACACACCAACACTGGGGCCGACACACCAACACTGGGGCCGACACACCAACACTGGGCCGACTCACCAACACTGGGGCCGACACACCAACACTGGGGCCGACACACCAACACTGGGGCCGACTCACCAACACTGGGGCCGACACACCAACACTGGGGCCGACACACCAACACTGGGGCTGACTCACCAACACTGGAGCCGACACACCAACACTGGGGCGACACACCAACACTGGGCCGACACACCAACACTGGGGCCGACACACCAACACTGGGCCGACACACCAACACTGGGGCTGACACACCAACACTGGGCTGACTCACCAACACTGGAGCCGACACACCAACACTGGGGCTGACTCACCAACACTGGGGCCGACACACCAACACTGGGGCCGACTCACCAACACTGGAGCCGACACACCAACACTGGGCCGACACACCAACACTGGGGCCGACTCACCAACACTGGGCCGACACACCAACACTGGGGCCGACACACCAACACTGGGGCCGACACACCAACACTGGGGCTGACTCACCAACACTGGGGCTGACTCACCAACAGTGGAGCCGACACACCAACACTGGGGCTGACTCACCAACACTGGGGCCGACACACCAACACTGGGGCCGACACACCAACACTGGAGCCGACACACCAACACTGGGGCCGACACACCAACACTGGGGCCGACTCACCAACACTGGGGCGACACACCAACACTGGGGCGACACACCAACACTGGGCAGACACACCAACACTGGGGCTGACTCACCAACACTGGGGCTGACTCACCAACACTGGGGCTGACTCACCAACACTGGGGCTGACTCACCAACACTGGGGCTGACTCACCAACACTGGGGCTGACTCACCAACACTGGGGCCGACACACCAACACTGGGGCCGACACACCAACACTGGGGCCGACACACCAACACTGGGGCCGACACACCAACACTGGAGCCGACACACCAACACTGGGGCCGACTCACCAACACTGGGGCCGACACACCAACACTGGGGCCGACACACCAACACTGGGGCCGACCACACAACACTGGGCCGACACACCAACACTGGGGCCGACACACCAACACTGGGGCCGACACACCAACACTGGAGCCGACACACCAACACTGGGGCCGACACCACCAACACTGGGGCCGACACACCAACACTGGAGCCGACACACCAACACTGGAGCCGACACACCAACACTGGGGCTGACACACCAAACACTGGGGCTGACTCACCAACACTGGAGCCGACACACCAACACTGGGGCCGACACCAACACTGGGGCCGACACACCAACACTGGGGCCGACTCACCAACACTGGGGCCGACACACCAACACTGGGGCCGACACACCAACACTGGGGCCGACTCACCAACACTGGGCCGACACACCAACACTGGGGCCGACACACCAACACTGGGGCTGACTCACCAACACTGGAGCGACAGACCACCAACACTGGGGCCGACACACCAACACTGGGGCCGACACACCAACACTGGGGCCGACACACCAACACTGGGGCCGAACACCAACACTGGGGCTGACTCACCAACACTGGGGCTGACTCACCAACAGTGGAGCCGACACACCAACACTGGGGCTGACTCACCAACACTGGGGCCGACACACCAACACTGGGCCGACACACCAACACTGGGCCGACACACCAACACTGGGGCGACACACCAACACTGGAGCCGACACACCAACACTGGGCCGACACACCAACACTGGGCCGACACACCACACACGCCAACACTGGGGCCGACACACCAACACTGGGGCGACACACCAACCAACACTGGGCCGACACACCAACACTGGGGCCGACACACCAACACTGGGGCCGACACACCAACACTGGGGCCGACACACCAACACTGGAGCCGACACACCAACACTGGGCCGACACACCAACACTGGGGCCGACACACCAACACTGGGGCCGACACACCAACACTGGAGCCGACACACCAACACTGGGAGCCGACACACCAACACTGGGCCGACACACCAACACTGGGGCGACACACCAACACTGGAGCCGACACACCAACACTGGGGCCGACCACCAACACTGGGGCCGACACACCAACACTGGGGCCGACACACCAACACTGAGGCCGACACACCAACACTGGGGCCGACACACCAACACTGGGCCGACACACCAACACTGGGGCCGACACACCAACACTGGGGCCGACACACCAACACTGGGGCCGACACACCAACACTGGGGCCGACACACCAACACTGGGCGACTCACCAACACTGGGCCGACACACCAACACTGGGGCCGACACCAACACTGGGGCCGACACACCAACACTGGGGCCGACACACCAACACTGGGGCCGACACACCAACACTGGGGCCGACACACCAACACTGGGGCCGACTCACCAACACTGGGGCGACACACCAACACTGGGGCCGACACACCAACACTGGGGCTGACTCACCAACACTGGAGCCGACACACCAACACTGGGGCCGACACACCAACACTGGGGCCGACACACCAACACTGGGGCCGACACACCAACACTGGGGCCGACACACCAACACTGGGGCTGACTCACCAACACTGGGGCTGACTCACCAACACTGGGGCCGACACACCAACACTGGGGCCGACTCACCAACACTGGGGCCGACACACCAACACTGGGGCCGACACACCAACACTGGGGCCGACACACCAACACTGGGGCGACTCACCAACACTGGGGCGACTCACCAACACTGGGGCCGACACACCAACACTGGGGCCGACTCACCAACACTGGGGCCGACACACCAACACTGGGGCTGACTCACCAACACTGGAGCTGACACACCAACACTGGGGCCGACACACCAACACTGGGCCGACTCACCAACACTGGGGCCGACACACCAACACTGGGGCCGACACCAACACTGGGGCCGACACACCAACACTGGGCCGACACACCAACACTGGGGCCGACTCACCAACACTGGGGCCGACACACCAACACTGGGACGACACCAACACTGGGGCGACACACCAACACTGGGCCGACACACCAACACTGGGGCTGACTCACCAACACTGGGGCCGACACACCAACACTGGGGCGACTCACCAACACTGGGGCCGACTCACCAACACTGGGGCCGACACACCAACACTGGGGCTGACTCACCAACACTGGGGCCGACACACCAACACTGGGGCCGACTCACCAACACTGGGGCCGACACACCAACACTGGGGCCGACACACCAACACTGGGGCTGACTCACCAACACTGGGGCGACACACCAACACTGGGGCCGACTCACCAACACTGGGGCCGACACACCAAGACTGGGGCCGACACACCAACACTGGGGCTGACTCACCAACACTGGGGCTGACACACCAAGACTGGGGCCGACACACCAACACTGGGGCCGACACACCAACACTGGGGCGACTCACCAACACTGGGGCCGACTCACCAAGACTGGGGCTGACTCACCAAGACTGGGGCCGACACACCAACACTGGGGCCGACACACCAACACTGGGGCGACACACCAACACTGGGCCGACACACCAACACTGGGGCCGACACACCAACACTGGGGCCGACACACCAACACTGGGGCCGACACACCAACACTGGGGCCGACACACCAACACTGGGGCCGACACACAAACACTGGGGCCGACACACCAACACTGGGGCCGACACACCAACACTGGGGCCGACACACCAACACTGGGGCCGACACACCAACACTGGGGCCGACACACCAACACTGGGGCCGACACACCAACACTGGGGCCGACACACCAACACATAAAATACATCGGTGAAATCTACTGAGAAAAACACAGCTGTGGTTGCCAGATGGGTCAAGAAACATTGCTTGAGCAGAAACATTCAGATTCGGTGCAGAGTTCAAGTTATAAACTAAAGATATTAGAGCAGAGCTGAGAGGAGAAACATTGTCCCATGAATGAACAAGTTATAGAAGGCTTTAAGCCCGCAAATCAACAACATAATGTACTAACACTAACTGTAACTGTGGTATTGCGACAGAAATACTCAAACGCTTACGAGTACTACACATCTCTTTCCAGCACTTCAAATCTATAATATCATGTTATTTTTTATTGTGATGACCAAAAACATTGTTCATCCCTCAAAGACTGTCCCCATTTATAAAAGTAAAGATTCAAGATGTAGGTTTTCGCATAACGGGAACGACGGATGCTTCTCTTTACGGGTTGGGGGCGATCAGGAGAGGTCGCTCGGCTCAGGGTCTGGGTGGCGGCACCATCACCTCGAGTTTCTAGATGTCAAACACTTCCTCCCAGACCTGAGAGGCCATCATGTGCTTGTTGGAACAGAAAACACATCGGAGGTCTCTACAGAAACCATGACGAGACAGGCCGAGACGCGGGGAATGGAGACTTCTGTGGGAGAGATTCGGTCAAGCGGAGTGAGTCTGTTTGCATCTCGACACATTGTGCCTCATGACAGGCTATGACAGACATGGCCGAGGCTATGCCGGGAGATCTGTAGAGGGTTCGCCCATGATGTCATTGATTTCACACGTGCTTCACGACGTAATCCCGCAGAGGCGTTCCCACAGCGTCTCGTTCCCTCTTCAGGGAACCAGAGTAACATACATAACCTGAGGCGTTTCCTGCATTATTGAAGTGTTGTGTTAAATTGGAAAACTTACAGGTTGTTCTGTAAATATGTTTACATTTTTACTGTACTTTTCTATGATTGTTCAAGCATTCAGTGCAGCCAGATTTTTTCTTCTTCTAAAAAACGACAAGATTATTTGCAGTGTGTCATTAATACACGTGCTTCATAAATAGGTAAACGCGTGTCTGATGGCTTTAGCTTCATGATGAGACAGAAGCACAGAAGTCTCTCGGGTCGCCCGTTAAACGAGTCTAATTCCAGGTTCTGGCCGTTCACCATTAGAGGAGAGTTTGTTTCTCATCTGTCCGAGCGTATCATCTTTCCCATTACCCTGGTCCTCTGCCATCCTCAACTCCCCAAACAATTAGAGCTGCCCGACAGATCTCGCCTTCGATTTCCAATACTGCAGCGCTGCAGCGAACCGGGCTCGGGTTTCCAGTGGAGCCGGCCAGCAGGAGCGAGGGTCCCGTTACTGGAATCCAGAGAAACCCTTCACACTCCTCGCAATCCCAGCTCTGGACAACTAGAGGAGGTTCTGCTGCAGTGTAGAAGATACGAGAGGAAACACCCGCCTGTGCATGTGCATCAGATGGACATTCAACACACACTCACACACACACACACACACACACACACACATTCTATCATTCCGTCCGTCCATCTGTGTTGTGTGAAGATGACATTAGCACAATTGGATATCTCAAGAGAGAGACACAATACTCCTGTCTTAAACTGTGTGTGTGTGTGTGTGTGAGACACACACACACAGAGAGAGAGAGAGAGAACTCTCCTCTTGAGGACGATCCTCTGAACTAAATCGAGTTAATCTCTAATTCACCCACCCATGACGGCAAAACAGAAAATCCTCGAGAGGACTTGACTCAGCAGGAGGAGTGTGTGTGTGTGTGTGTGTGTGTGTGTGTGTTTACGATCTCACGGAAAGCCCAGAGGACATGAATTATGCGGCGTGTCTAACATCAGTACAGCGCAAACACGACGGATCGCTCTGGACAAACATCAGACGACATTCTCTCAACTAAAACTACAAGGTCACAATTTGTCAGATAAAAGCATCCTCAAAGAGTGTGTGTGTGTGTGTGTGTGTGTGGAACTCCTCAGCCTTCATCAGAGCGATCACACTCGCAGGGTTGAGAACTGTCTAAGAGCCGAAATATCCCTCTGTCTCTCTCTGGCGTGTGCTCGAGGCCTGCGGCGGATCAACACGTTACACAACATCATCTCCAAGCCCAAACAGAGCGAGCGAAGGAGCTACTTCTGCTCACACACACACGCACACACACACACACACACACACACGCACACGCACACAGCGCTCGGATGAGGATTGATTTCTCAGTCTGACGTTTTAATGTCTCGCACTGATGAGGGGAGTCTGAAGGTTTGTCTGTGGATCTCCGTATTCAGCTCCACCACCCCTGCCTCACTCACTGTAGTGTGCTGTCTACATAGGGGGCATCTTAGAATGATCATTCAGTACGGCTGTCCTCAAATAAAGAGTTTTATAGATGAGTAGTAATTATCCTGTGTTTATATTAATAAGCCATACATCTTTAATTGCTCACACACACACACACAGCGATCCAGCAAGCGTAAGTTTGAGCACGCCGCAGAGTTTGAGTGAAATTGTTCATCTTTCTGTGCAGTGTTCATGATTGGGTAATCTTTTTGATTTTTTAAAAATGAGTTTTTTGGTCCTGGGGGAAGATTTCTCTTTTCAATTGTTCATTTTTGGGCCAAAGGTCTCATTTCAAAAGAAAAATATATCTGTTTTAATTAATTTTTTATCTGGCACTGCAAAATTGGCTATTTGGAAGACAAGAAAAAACTGTTGGGGCAAAGGTCAGTAAGCGTTGTGCCCATGTTTCTAGGTTTGAGGGTGGAGTATGCATACTACAAGCTGGTGGAATCTCTAACAACGTTTATAGAATTATGGGGATAAATGAAGTATTATGTACATTGTATGATAACGAATTGATAAAAAAGGAAAGGAAAAAAAGAAGGAAAGAAAAAAAATAATTACATGTACTTAGTGTAAACAAAATGTAAATCTTTTGTTATAGTATTTTGATTGTAATAATAAAGGTCAACTTAATCCTCTCTCTCTCTCTCTCTCTCTCTCTCTCTCTCTCTCTCTCTCTCTCTCTCTCTCTCTCTCTCTCTGTCTCTCTCCCTCTCTCTCTCTCTCTCCTCTCTTCTCTCTCTCTCTCTCTCTCTCTCTCTCTGTCTCTCTCAATTCAATTAAGCTTTATTGGCATGACTGTGTAAAAAATAGCACAATATTGCCAAAGCAATACTAATAAACAAACATATATGTAGATAAATAAAAGTGAAGAAAAAAAATTTCCATATTATGCATAAATAAATCACAATAAATAAATAATAAAAAAGTATCTGTCAATATCTCTCTCTCTCTCTCTCTCTCTCTCTGTGGTTTATGCAGGTTTATTATCCGCCCACATTGCCGCATCTTGACATCTTGTCCTCTAACTGTTTGTCTCCACCTTTCCGTCCTCCCACACTCTTCCTGTCTCTCTGGTTTCAGCGTTCACTCCATTTATCTGCTGTATTTTACATTTCTTCTCTCGGCATCAGAGGAATCTTCCAGGTTTAATCGCTATCATCTGTCCATTATCCCAGGAAATCAATGTCAATTGTCAACCGAGTCAGTCAATTAGAATAAAACGATCAATATATAACGGTTACAGAACAGACCTTTCTGTACGATGGAAATACACGACGAGTCAATAAATATATAAAGTCTAGACTTAAACATCGCACGCGTTAGTAAAATAATTACTTTCGACTCAGATATCGCTTTGATTGGAAATTTTGAAATTCAGTTTTTCAAGTCAAATGGTATTTTCTTGTAAATTTACTCCAATCATTTAATTATTTATTTACATGAATTCCTTAGGAGACATCATCAGTCACGCATGACCATAAACCAGAGCTTCGACTACACGCACATCGCGAGAGCCGGTGTCTTCACAGCAGAGACAGACGTCCAGGACACTGTGATGCCATTGGTCCACTGGTGTGTCCAGTTGTCCAATCACAGCCTGAGGCAAAATCTCACTTTTTTATGTTTCCATCATATTCATGCTCATGTCTTCTTATCAACTGAGCGATCAATTTTTCTGGACATTTCCATCGAGTATTCACATAAAAATAGACGGATGGAATCATAGCTAGTCTATGTTCTCTCATGAGCTCCTCATCTAGGGTGTGTGTGTGTAATTAAGTCAGAGACACAGTTTAATTAAAGTTGGGCATTTGGGTGTAATGAACAGTGAAGTGATTCATCATGTCGTTCATCACAGTCAGCAGGACTAGAGAGAGAAACGACCAATTAACAGCCTTAACTCGTGTCGTTCAAACCTTTCTTTCTTCAGTGCAACAACAAAGGAAGATCCTCATTTTCTTTCCGTCCTTATACTATAATTAAAGTCAATGGGGTCCAAAGTTTGGTTCCCAACACTCTTCATAATACTCTATCTTCTCTTGTGTTCGTGTGAGTTTAGAGTGACATGTGGGCGACAGAATGATTATTTACGTGTACAGTTTCTAGCAATAACACACCCATTAGCACACACAAGCAGTGAGTCAGTGTGTGTGACTTAGGAAATGCTGAAAACAAGTGGTGTGTCCAATTCTGATCAATAGATTTAATATCTGTCTGGAGAACGGTAAAGTCCCAGAATCATGGAAAGATTCACCCTGATTCACCATAAAACAGATAACATTCCTGACAACCCGTCTACTTGGACAGACATCTGCGTACTACCTGCAGTCTGCAAGGGCTTCATGAAATGTTTGCTGTCACGAATACTTCCTTGGTAAGTAGAGACGGGAATACTAAAGCTTTTATCAATAGATGGACGAACACGTCTTCTGCCTTCATAGAGGACTTCATCTACCCAGTTCTTCACTGTCTAGGGTTTTCATGAAGCATTTGGTACATCCCCCATGATGTCATGATTCCCGCATTAGACAGAATACGACTACCAAACCACTGAAACATCAACCACTGGTGCATCTCCTTCACCAACTTCAACACAACTGTAGATGAACAATTCTGGTGCGAGTTTAGGCCGTGTGCACGAGTGTGTGATGGTGCAGTGTGTGGAGGGAGCATGCACATGTTCGGTTTATCCTTGATGTGTGTTAGAAATGAGAAGAGATGTGCATGTGTGTGAGCCATGAAGTGTAGATCGGTCACCTTGTCAAAGACCCTTCCCAGAGTATTTGGATCTTGTAATCTTTGTAATATCGTTCAGATCCACATAAAAGCATTCAAATATGTGTGTGTGTGTGTGTGTGTGTGTGTGAGTGTGTGAGGTGGCACTGAGCTGTCAAGAGCGACGGCAGACGCAGTAGTGTGTAGACATCTGTCGTTCTCTGACTGCCGCTCTCTCTCTTCCAGGGATCATTAGCAGAAGTTGAGTCACGGGCGAGCGCTCTAACTGAAGCATTCTGGGAAACGGCCATCAGCCAGCCAATCGGCTCACTGCACCGAGATAAAGCCACACCTGCTCTCCGACATGTCTGCAGCTGCACACACACACACACACACACACACACACACACACACACACACACACACTGAATCTTATTTAGGTATTATTTTGACAGTGAGTAAGACAATGTCACGGTTTATGAATTCGCCGTCTCCTTTCTCATCTTGTTGTGTGTGTGTGTGTGTTGTGTGTGTGTGTGTGTGTGGGCCAGCTGGTCCGTACGGATCATGGATGAACTGCGATCCTATAGTTGCACCCCTATACTATAGGCCTTTCATCACCCCAAATTACATGCAGAAAATCTGACCCTGTTAAAAAGGTGCAGCGCTATCTGCAGTCGGGTCGGGTCGGGTTCACACCTTAAAGGAACAGTACCAGAGCTGGTTTAGAACCGGACCAACAGCACCTCTTCAGCTGGGTCTCGGTACGGGTGTTGGGTCCCCACCCGAGTGTGATCGCTGTGTTCATGCCTGTACTCTCGTAATACACCCGTCTGTTCACATCCCTATTCCTGTAATACACACCTGTACACACACCTGTTTCCTGTAATACACACCTGTACTCACACCTGTTTCCTGTAATACACACCTGTACACACACCTGTTTCCTGTAATACACACCTGTACACACACTGTTTCCTGTAATACACACCTGTACACACACCTGTTTCCTGTAATACACACCTGTACACACACCTGTTTCCTGTAATACACACCTGTACTCACACCTGTTTCCTGTAATACACACCTGTACTCACACCTGTTTCCTGTAATACACACCTGTACACACACCTGTTTCCTGTAATACACACCTGTACACACACCTGTTTCCTGTAATACACACCTGTACACACACCTGTTTCCTGTAATACACACCTGTACACACACCTGTTTCCTGTAATACACACCTGTACTCACACCTGTTTCCTGTAATACACACCTGTACACAAACCTGTTTCCTGTAATACACACCTGTACACACACCTGTTTCCTGTAATACACACCTGTACACACACCTGTTTCCTGTAATACACACCTGTACTCACACCTGTTTCCTGTAATACACACCTGTACTCACACCTGTTTCCTGTAATACACACCTGTACACACACCTGTTTCCTGTAATACACACCTGTACACACACCTGTTTCCTGTAATACACACCTGTACACACACCTGTTTCCTGTAATACACACCTGTACACACACCTGTTTCCTGTAATACACACCTGTACTCACACCTGTTTCCTGTAATACACACCTGTACTCACACCTGTTTCCTGTAATACACACCTGTACACACACCTGTTTCCTGTAATACACACCTGTACACACACCTGTTTCCTGTAATACACACCTGTACACACACCTGTTTCCTGTAATACACACCTGTACTCACACCTGTTTCCTGTAATACACACCTGTACTCACACCTGTTTCCTGTAATACACACCTGTACTCACACCTGTTTCCTGTAATACACACCTGTACACACACCTGTTTCCTGTAATACACACCTGTACACACACCTGTTTCCTGTAATACACACCTGTACTCACACCTGTTTCCTGTAATACACACCTGTACACACACCTGTTTCCTGTAATACACACCTGTACACACACCTGTTTCCTGTAATACACACCTGTACACACACCTGTTTCCTGTAATACACACCTGTACACACACCTGTTTCCTGTAATACACACCTGTACTCACACCTGTTTCCTGTAATACACACCTGTACTCACACCTGTTTCCTGTAATACACACCTGTACACACACCTGTTTCCTGTAATACACACCTGTACACACACCTGTTTCCTGTAATACACACCTGTACACACACCTGTTTCCTGTAATACACACCTGTACACACACCTGTTTCCTGTAATACACACCTGTACTCACACCTGTTTCCTGTAATACACACCTGTACACACACCTGTTTCCTGTAATACACACCTGTACACACACCTGTTTCCTGTAATACACACCTGTACACACACCTGTTTCCTGTAATACACACCTGTACTCACACCTGTTTCCTGTAATACACACCTGTACTCACACCTGTTTCCTGTAATACACACCTGTACACACACCTGTTTCCTGTAATACACACCTGTACACACACCTGTTTCCTGTAATACACACCTGTACACACACCTGTTTCCTGTAATACACACCTGTACACACACCTGTTTCCTGTAATACACACCTGTACTCACACCTGTTTCCTGTAATACACACCTGTACTCACACCTGTTTCCTGTAATACACACCTGTACACACACCTGTTTCCTGTAATACACACCTGTACACACACCTGTTTCCTGTAATACACACCTGTACACACACCTGTTTCCTGTAATACACACCTGTACTCACACCTGTTTCCTGTAATACACACCTGTACTCACACCTGTTTCCTGTAATACACACCTGTACACACACCTGTTTCCTGTAATACACACCTGTACACACACCTGTTTCCTGTAATACACACCTGTACTCACACCTGTTTCCTGTAATACACACCTGTACTCACACCTGTTTCCTGTAATACACACCTGTACACACACCTGTTTCCTGTAATACACACCTGTACTCACACCTGTTTCCTGTAATACACACCTGTACTCACACCTGTTTCCTGTAATACACACCTGTACACACACCTGTTTCCTGTAATACACACCTGTACTCACACCTGTTTCCTGTAATACACACCTGTACTCACACCTGTTTCCTGTAATACACACCTGTACACACACCTGTTTCCTGTAATACACACCTGTACTCACACCTGTTTCCTGTAATACACACCTGTACTCACACCTGTTTCCTGTAATACACACCTGTACTCACACCTGTTTCCTGTAATACACACCTGTACACACACCTGTTTCCTGTAATACACACCTGTACTCACACCTGTTTCCTGTAATACACACCTGTACTCACACCTGTTTCCTGTAATACACACCTGTACACACACCTGTTTCCTGTAATACACACCTGTACACACACCTGTTTCCTGTAATACACACCTGTACACACACCTGTTTCCTGTAATACACACCTGTACACACACCTGTTTCCTGTAATACACACCTGTACACACACCTGTTTCCTGTAATACACACCTGTACACACACCTGTTTCCTGTAATACACACCTGTACACACACCTGTTTCCTGTAATACACACCTGTACACACACCTGTTTCCTGTAATACACACCTGTACACACACCTGTTTCCTGTAATACACACCTGTACACACACCTGTTTCCTGTAATACACACCTGTACTCACACCTGTTTCCTGTAATACACACCTGTACACACACCTGTTTCCTGTAATACACACCTGTACTCACACCTGTTTCCTGTAATACACACCTGTACTCACACCTGTTTCCTGTAATACACACCTGTACACACACCTGTTTCCTGTAATACACACCTGTACACACACCTGTTTCCTGTAATACACACCTGTACACACACCTGTTTCCTGTAATACACACCTGTACTCACACCTGTTTCCTGTAATACACACCTGTACACACACCTGTTTCCTGTAATACACACCTGTACTCACACCTGTTTCCTGTAATACACACCTGTACTCACACCTGTTTCCTGTAATACACACCTGTACTCACACCTGTTTCCTGTAATACACACCTGTACTCACACCTGTTTCCTGTAATACACACCTGTACTCACACCTGTTTCCTGTAATACACACCTGTACACACACCTGTTTCCTGTAATACACACCTGTACTCACACCTGTTTCCTGTAATACACACCTGTACTCACACCTGTTTCCCGTAATACACACCTGTACTCACACCTGTTTCCTGTAATACACACCTGTACTCACACCTGTTTCCCGTAATACACACCTGTACTCACACCTGTTTCCTGTAATACACACCTGTACTCACACCTGTTTCCTGTAATACACACCTGTACACACACCTGTTTCCTGTAATACACACCTGTACTCACACCTGTTTCCTGTAATACACACCTGTACTCACACCTGTTTCCTGTAATACACACCTGTACTCACACCTGTTTCCTGTAATACACACCTGTACACACACCTGTTTCCTGTAATACACACCTGTACTCACACCTGTTTCCTGTAATACACACCTGTACACACACCTGTTTCCTGTAATACACACCTGTACTCACACCTGTTTCCTGTAATACACACCTGTACACACACCTGTTTCCTGTAATACACACCTGTACTCACACCTGTTTCCTGTAATACACACCTGTACTCACACCTGTTTCCTGTACACACACCTGTACACACACCTGTTTCCTGTAATACACACCTGTACTCACACCTGTTTCCTGTAATACACACCTGTACACACACCTGTTTCCTGTAATACACACCTGTACACACACCTGTTTCCTGTAATACACACCTGTACACACACCTGTTTCCTGTAATACACACCTGTACACACACCTGTTTCCTGTAATACACACCTGTACACACACCTGTTTCCTGTACACACACCTGTACTCACACCTGTTTCCTGTAATACACACCTGTACTCACACCTGTTTCCTGTAATACACACCTGTACTCACACCTGTTTCCTGTAATACACACCTGTACACACACCTGTTTCCTGTAATACACACCTGTACACACACCTGTTTCCTGTAATACACACCTGTACACACACCTGTTTCCTGTAATACACACCTGTACTCACACCTGTTTCCTGTAATACACACCTGTACACACACCTGTTTCCTGTAATACACACCTGTACACACACCTGTTTCCTGTAATACACACCTGTACACACACCTGTTTCCTGTACACACACCTGTACTCACACCTGTTTCCTGTAATACACACCTGTACACACACCTGTTTCCTGTAATACACACCTGTACACACACCTGTTTCCTGTAATACACACCTGTACTCACACCTGTTTCCTGTAATACACACCTGTACACACACCTGTTTCCTGTAATACACACCTGTACTCACACCTGTTTCCTGTAATACACACCTGTACACACACCTGTTTCCTGTAATACACACCTGTACTCACACCTGTTTCCTGTAATACACACCTGTACACACACCTGTTTCCTGTAATACACACCTGTACTCACACCTGTTTCCTGTAATACACACACTGTACACACACCTGTTTCCTGTAATACACACCTGTACTCACACCTGTTTCCTGTAATACACACCTGTACACACACCTGTTTCCTGTAATACACACCTGTACACACACCTGTTTCCTGTAATACACACCTGTACACACACCTGTTTCCTGTAATACACACCTGTACACACACCTGTTTCCTGTAATACACACCTGTACTCACACCTGTTTCCTGTAATACACACCTGTACACACACCTGTTTCCTGTAATACACACCTGTACACACACCTGTTTCCTGTAATACACACCTGTACTCACACCTGTTTCCTGTAATACACACACCTGTACACACACCTGTTTCCTGTAATACACACCTGTACTCACACCTGTTTCCTGTAATACACACCTGTACACACACCTGTTTCCTGTAATACACACCTGTACACACACCTGTTTCCTGTAATACACACCTGTACACACACCTGTTTCCTGTAATACACACCTGTACACACACCTGTTTCCTGTACACACACCTGTACTCACACCTGTTTCCTGTAATACACACACCTGTACACACACCTGTTTCCTGTAATACACACCTGTACTCACACCTGTTTCCTGTAATACACACCTGTACACACACCTGTTTCCTGTAATACACACCTGTACACACACCTGTTTCCTGTAATACACACCTGTACACACACCTGTTTCCTGTACACACACCTGTACTCACACCTGTTTCCTGTAATACACACCTGTACACACACCTGTTTCCTGTAATACACACCTGTACTCACACCTGTTTCCTGTAATACACACCTGTACACACACCTGTTTCCTGTAATACACACCTGTACTCACACCTGTTTCCTGTAATACACACCTGTACACACACCTGTTTCCTGTAATACACACCTGTACTCACACCTGTTTCCTGTAATACACACCTGTACACACACCTGTTTCCTGTAATACACA
Organism: Pimephales promelas; assembly: GCF_016745375.1. Next base: position 200,451 of record NW_024121162.1, read on the forward strand.
CCTGTACTCACACCTGTTTCCTGTAATACACACACCTGTACACACACCTGTTTCCTGTAATACACACCTGTACTCACACCTGTTTCCTGTAATACACACCTGTACACACACCTGTTTCCTGTAATACACACCTGTACACACACCTGTTTCCTGTAATACACACCTGTACACACACCTGTTTCCTGTAATACACACCTGTACACACACCTGTTTCCTGTACACACACCTGTACTCACACCTGTTTCCTGTAATACACACACCTGTACACACACCTGTTTCCTGTAATACACACCTGTACTCACACCTGTTTCCTGTAATACACACCTGTACTCACACCTGTTTCCTGTAATACACACCTGTACTCACACCTGTTTCCTGTAATACACACCTGTACTCACACCTGTTTCCCGTAATACACACCTGTACTCACACCTGTTTCCTGTAATACACACCTGTACACACACCTGTTTCCTGTAATACACACCTGTACTCACACCTGTTTCCCGTAATACACACCTGTACTCACACCTGTTTCCCGTAATACACACCTGTACTCACACCTGTTTCCCGTAATACACACCTGTACTCACACCTGTTTCCCGTAATACACACCTGTACTCACACCTGTTTCCTGTAATACACACCTGTACTCACACCTGTTTCCTGTAATACACACCTGTACACACACCTGTTTCCTGTAATACACACCTGTACACACACCTGTTTCCTGTAATACACACCTGTACACACACCTGTTTCCTGTACACACACCTGTACTCACACCTGTTTCCTGTAATACACACCTGTACACACACCTGTTTCCTGTAATACACACCTGTACTCACACCTGTTTCCCGTAATACACACCTGTACACACACCTGTTTCCTGTAATACACACCTGTACTCACACCTGTTTCCTGTAATACACACCTGTACACACACCTGTTTCCTGTAATACACACCTGTACTCACACCTGTTTCCTGTAATACACACCTGTACTCACACCTGTTTCCTGTACACACACCTGTACACACACCTGTTTCCTGTAATACACACCTGTACTCACACCTGTTTCCTGTAATACACACCTGTACACACACCTGTTTCCTGTAATACACACCTGTACACACACCTGTTTCCTGTAATACACACCTGTACACACACCTGTTTCCTGTAATACACACCTGTACACACACCTGTTTCCTGTAATACACACCTGTACACACACCTGTTTCCTGTACACACACCTGTACTCACACCTGTTTCCTGTAATACACACCTGTACTCACACCTGTTTCCTGTAATACACACCTGTACTCACACCTGTTTCCTGTAATACACACCTGTACACACACCTGTTTCCTGTAATACACACCTGTACACACACCTGTTTCCTGTAATACACACCTGTACACACACCTGTTTCCTGTAATACACACCTGTACTCACACCTGTTTCCTGTAATACACACCTGTACACACACCTGTTTCCTGTAATACACACCTGTACACACACCTGTTTCCTGTAATACACACCTGTACACACACCTGTTTCCTGTACACACACCTGTACTCACACCTGTTTCCTGTAATACACACCTGTACACACACCTGTTTCCTGTAATACACACCTGTACTCACACCTGTTTCCCGTAATACACACCTGTACACACACCTGTTTCCTGTAATACACACCTGTACTCACACCTGTTTCCTGTAATACACACCTGTACACACACCTGTTTCCTGTAATACACACCTGTACTCACACCTGTTTCCTGTAATACACACCTGTACACACACCTGTTTCCTGTAATACACACCTGTACTCACACCTGTTTCCTGTAATACACACACCTGTACACACACCTGTTTCCTGTAATACACACCTGTACTCACACCTGTTTCCTGTAATACACACCTGTACACACACCTGTTTCCTGTAATACACACCTGTACACACACCTGTTTCCTGTAATACACACCTGTACACACACCTGTTTCCTGTAATACACACCTGTACACACACCTGTTTCCTGTACACACACCTGTACTCACACCTGTTTCCTGTAATACACACCTGTACACACACCTGTTTGCTGTAATACACACCTGTACTCACACCTGTTTCCTGTAATACACACCTGTACTCACACCTGACCAAAAGATAATGAGGATGCGGGGGACAATAACCTGAACTCTGTGAATGCAGCGTCACGTTCTACAACATAAAGACAACGGAATTCGTTTCTGTGCTTTTCACTTTCTCCTTCAATCTTGCGGTGGTTTAAACAGTGGAGTTTTTCCTGTGGTTTGTGTATAAAATGCTCCTGTGACCACTTGACTTCTCTCTCAATCACACATGTGTCTGAAGAGTGGTGATTTGACTGGAGATGTTGGTTTCGGCCGTCTTGACTCTGAGATTGGCAGTAGATCGGCGTAATCAAAGAGAGAGTACACTGAAATCACCAGCTATTGTGTCCATTCTTCACAATCACACGCTCTTGTGCTCAGCGCTTTTGTTGGACTCGTTCTTCACAGGCACTGGGATTAATGGCGGGAGTCACACTGCAGCAGAGGACAAAATGTCGGGAAAACAGAAGCAGCTTGACTCTTATTAACTGACAAACCGGAAGACGAATGAATGCGTGGAGCGTCAACAGAAGAGTCTGACACCAATCAGACAGAGCTGAGATCAGGAAACATCAATTAACCAGAGATGATACTAATGAGAACAGCTGGAATGATGACAGACAGGCAGACAGGCAGACAGGCAGACAGGCAGACAGATAGACAGATAGACAGATAGATAGATAGATAGATAGATAGATAGATAGATAGATAGATAGATAGATAGATAGATAGATAGATAGATAGATAGATAGATAGATAGATAGATAGATAGATAGATAGATAGATAGATAGATAGATAGATAGATAGATAGATAGATAGATAGATAGATTGATTGATTGATTGATTGATTGATAGATAGATAGATTGATAGATAGATAGATAGATAGATTGATAGATAGATGATTTGCAAGGGACTATTGTGTCATGACTTTACTTGAGGGGCCACGTCCTAATTATCTCATTAACTAAACTGAAATGTATCCGTCAAATACTGGCAGCTGTGGTTCCAGCCATTGTTCCTTTGGGAACCGATTCCTCAGAGAGTGTTGTAAGTCAGTTGTAGTTTAGTTTGATGGGAAAGAGAATATTACAAAATAGACTAAGACCTTTTTAAGATACATTATTAATAGATTTAGTATTTTCTATGTGAAAACAACAACAAAATAATCATGTGCCTTTCAGTAATGTTTATGGCGAAGCTGCTTCTGTCAATAGTTTAAATTATGACAATAATATATTGTTTAAATTGATTTCAAAGTCAAAATATTCCTTATTTGTGGAATATGCCTGATTGATTTAGTTCACCCTAAATGTTAATTAATGCAGTAATTATCCAGCATGTACTAACATGTAGATAAGGCTGCTGTTATTCATGCATGAAACCTCATGACTCCTGTCATATTTAAGGATTGCTCTTAATTAGTTAATTATTATTTCATATCTTCACTCATCATGAGTTCATGTTGAAGTAACTATTAGTTCTGGTCTTATTCATGTACCGTTATTGTGAAGTGTTACCTAACCCCTTTTATCGTATACATGATGTTCTGCCTATACTGACCTGAGCATCATCGCAGCATCTTTCATTTCAAATCTAAAGCTGATTTTCTCTGATTCAGTCTGTTATACAATCTTCCATTTTCCTTCTGCAGTATATAGATGTCTGAAAGTCTCATTTCTAGGACGGCATGAACGCCACATTAGACTTTCTCTGCCTCTCAGCCATCAATGTGACGCCCCCTCAGATCTCTCTCTCTCTCTGCACCTCTCTCTCTCTCTCTCTCTCTCTCTCTCTCTCTGCATGTGTCTATGCTGCTGATTCTAAATCTCTCTAATCTTTCACCATCAGGGTAGTAATTCAGCTCATTATAAAGCAGGATTGATAATAAGCGTTATAAAGCAGTCTCCTCTGTTGCCCGACTCTATTAAATCCACTTTAATTCAGATCCATTCGCAGCGCTGCAGTGGAGCACTCTGGGAAATAGAGCCAGAACACACCACACCTGCCACTCAATGATGGGAAATCCCTCGACTTCCATCGCTTGTGCTGGAGATTCTGATCGGATCAGACACTTCTGATATCGGAGCGAAATGCAGATAAACACATTGTTTCGCTCATGACGTCTTTCATCATGTTTCTCAAAACTATGAGCTTGGGAACGTAATATGAACGCAAAGTCTAACGAATTGCCCCGAGGCTTGGGTTCAAGATCCAAATGGAGCTTTATTGGAACAATCCAGAATCATGATCCATTTAACGAGCAAAGGGTCAAACACACTGGCAAAAAATCACAATACGCAACAAAGCAGAAAAAGCAGGAAAAAGGGTTATCTAGAATATTGCCAAAGAATAAAAAACTAAAAAACAGGACAGAGAAAAGCAGAATAACGCTCAGGAACACTGTGTAACAACATACAAGACTTAAACAACAAAACAAAGAGCTTAAAAAGACAAACATAAAAGAGTCAATCACACACAGGTGGATTTAATGAGTCCAGGCAAGGGATTATGGGAAGTGTAGTTCCCATAATGGGAAAGCAGAACAGGAGGCGGAATGAGCACCCTCTGGGGGTTATCCTGGGAACTCCAAGAAAAAAAAAGTCAGAATTGTGAGATAATATAAACTCGGAATGACTTGTTTATTTCTAATTGCGTGGCGGAAACGAGCTTCCGTTCCCATTGGATGAGCCGAGAGCTTCAAGCACAGACTCTGGCAGATATAGCTTCATCTGAACACACTGCTGTTGTTTCTCAGACACACTGGCTAGTTTGACCGTGACTCGCTCGAAGACTCCGCGGTCACTCATTAAATAAATTCAGCTCCAATCTTCAAAACGCAAAGGTCGAAGTCATTAAAATGTGCACATGTTCGTTTGTGAAATCGACGGAATGAAACAACAAACCCTGAATTCATTACAGCATAAGCCCTGGGCACCGCGCTCGCCCTTCATTTACCTGAGGCCTCGCCGCTCAGCGTGACGCATTAGCAGGGGTCGCGCAGATGTGACCCCGCCAGAACCGCTGCTTACAGACAAACACAAATAACAAGACATCTGCAGTCTGCTGTCGGCTCCCTGCCACACGAAGGACACGCCACTGTCATACAGCATTACAACAAGCGAACCGAGTGAGGATGAAACGAAAATATTACAATTCTTAATTATTCTATTCGCAAAATGATTGTCTGTTTTACACAGCGGTAACTAAATAATTGGATTTAAGTAAAACACAAGCATTTTACATATGCATTACAAATGCAAAGAAATCTTTTTTCTTTTCTTTTCGAATATATCAGCACATTCTCAGTCAATCCAGCAGGATAATGGTTTTAGGAAACATGCAGAATTGTTTGGCTGTGAACTCAACGAATAAATACAATATTAAAGGGACACTCCACCCAAAAATATGTCATCATTTATTCACCCTCGAGTTGTTGCAAACCTGAGTTTCCTTCTCCTGCTGAACAAAAGGAAGATGTTTTGAAGAATGATGTTTTTTTCAACTATGTTCCAATCCTTCTTCAAAATATCTTCCTTTGTGATCAGCAGAGGAAAGAAACTCAGATTTTTTTGGGTGGAGTATCCCTTTAAAATCAAAGTCTACACTACAATCTGTGTAAAACTGACAAAATGGAGTAGGGATTTCTATTGGTCATTTATAAACCTTGCTGTAGAAAAACGCCAAATAACGTGACAAACAGATGGTATATATTAATTTACAGACAGATAGGCAAGGCAAGTTTATTTATATAGCATCCGTGTACAACAAGAACAATAAAATGTTCAGCTATAAAAATTCATATTCTAGTTAAAGCTATTCTATTCAAAATGTAGTCTACTTTACATAATTATGTTTTGCTTTCGCCAAATGTCCCTTTGCGCCACCTGGTGGTCATTTCACAACCGACTTTGAAATACGGCTGGTTTATTTTTGCCGCGGCACGGCGGTAAACGACATTCTGGTTGTCCACCTGCTGTACGCCCTTGCGTGTATCGTCAGGAGTTCATGACAGTGTATTGCTGTATGGATATTCAGAGCACAGAACTAGTGTTTATGGGAATGTTTGACCTTTCTTCTACAAGATCATTAGTGCGGTCCGGCACTGATGTTGGACGAGAAGACTGTGTAACCTAGATCATTTAGAGGTAAAAGGTCACAGCGGTGACTGATGTTACCTCACACCATAACCCCCTCTATAACAAACAACCCCACACCAAAACCCCCCCTCCACCAAAGTTTACACTCGGCACAAGAGCCAAACCCAGACCCGTCCATCGGATTGGCAGACGGAGGAGCGTGATTCGTCACTCCAGAGACCACGCCTCCACTGATCTAGGGTTGAGTTGCTGTTGTCATGGAGCTGACTGGAACACCTGAATTCAATGATCTGGAGGGGTGTCCCAATACTTTTGGCCATATAGTGTAGATAGTGAGTTGGTGGTTTGTGAAGGTCACTGTCGGCCAGTTCCTGTGGTGAAGAAGCTTCTCAAGGTCCGTCAGATCCTGCAGTGAAACTGTCGCCCCCTCGGGGTAAATGCAGGCCGACTGCAGAGAATCTAATTTATGATCTGGGCCGGTCTCTATCTCCTACAGAGAAGCTGTAAAACAGCTTCATAAAGACCCGGGGAGCGCACTGATTTATTCCCAGGCTGAGGCTTTCATGTCTGGGACACAGTCAGCCCGTGATTCCCCATCTTCCCTGGAGCTTGTTAAAGCTCGTGGAACAGCAGGCCTCGGCCTCACGCTTCCTCCAGGGCTTGTAAGATCACGACATTTTGATGCTTCCAAGAAACTGTAATTGAAACACCGTCCCGGAGTGAAGTCTGCCGTTTAGTTGACTGCACAGATGAGATGTAGCAGCACTCGTGGAACGCAATAACACAACTGCACATTACACACCATACAGGATGTAAAATCGCCTAGATGCACACTGCTATAATGCACATTTATAAAAACGTGTGTGAGATACTGTATCCATACTGCAAACATGAGAACATGTACATGTTTGTGAGATGACAAGCAGCTGAATTACACAGGGTCATGTGGAAACTATTATTAGTGAGAAGTATACAGTGCTGTAGATCTCTCTCTCTCTCTCTCTCTCTCTCTCTCTCTCTCTGGTGGAGTTCAGGGGGTTTCTAATGCACTAATGGTCTTGTTAATTTCCTGGCCGAAGGGAAACTCAGATTTCACAGCAAACTGTCTTGGTGCAACACTAATGACTGAGCAGAATGAAATCCAGAGCAAATAACTGCTAATTACAGCACACACACACACAGACGCACACACAATATCTTACATACACACACACATATACACAGTCTCTCTTACACACTCACACACACTCACTTATACACTCACACACTATTTTAAACACCCACACACAGACACATACATACACACTCTTTTACAGACTCACACAAACACCCCCCCCCCACACACACACACACACACACTTATACACTCACACACACAGCCACACACACAGTCTAGATCTGTGTGTAACATATAGGCACTGTGTCTTTTTGGGATTTTTAGTGTCTTCATTACATTTATCCGACACTTTTATGCAAAGCGACTTACAATTGCTATACATGTCAGAGGTCGCACGCCTCTGGAGCAACTAGGGGTCACATTGAATCAACTAGGGGTCACATTGAATCAACTAGGGGTCACATTGAATCAACTAGGGGTCACATTGGTGTCTCACAGTGGATTTGAACCTGGGTCGCTCACACCAAAGGCATGTGTCTTATCCAGGGTGCCATCAACACCCCTGTGGTGAACTCACTACTTGCACTATTTACACTACAGTATGGCATAGAATAGTGCACAAGTGTGTGAATTAGAACACACACACACACACACACACACACACACACTGCAGCTGCGTTCAGCTGCTTCTCTTCTCTCCGTGTTCGGAAACCCCTCGGCAACCGCTGCCATGGCAACATGATTAATTGGCGTCATTCGTCTCATTGGATTGGAATCGATCAACAACTCCAGGAACAAACAGGAACCACACACACACACACACACACACACACACACACACACACACACACGGTCACCGCTGTGACCTTTTAACTCTTAATGATCTAGATTACACAGTCTTCTTTACTTTACAGTCTGTCTGTCCTGATAATGTCGTCCGTCTCCATCGGCGCTCAGGGAATTTCTCAGGCGGTCATGCACACGTTTAGATGGTTATTTACACACACGTGTTTCTCCAGAGCAGGAGGTCGTTCCCGGTTGGCAGAACGCGGCGCCGCTGCTGATGAAAGCGTCTGTGAATCAGTGGGACTTTAATAGCGGGAGGAAAGACACAGACAGAAAACGCCACTGGAGCTCATTATCTCCGGCAGGAACCTCGTTACACAAGCGCTTGTTTCTGCAGCGCCACTTTCAGTGGGCTAGGACGACACACACACACACACCACACACACACCACACACGCTTCCCGTATTTCACACAAATCTTGTCCATTGTGTTACAACTGCTCAGGAACTGAATGATTAAGGGTAAATATGCAGATGAAGGGGCGGGGATATTATAATAAGATCCTCTTCATACGTCAGAAGGAGTGAAATGTGATGGGCTTATTTCAGATCATGCTCTCAGAGAAACACTCACCAGAACACAGTTACTGGGTTTCACTGTTCATGTGTTCTGGGATGATAGAAGGACCCGATTACAGCAGTTACACACGGAGAAAGACAGATTTCCATGATGTGCATTCCCTTTAATTCCAGCTCTAATGTCTGCTATCTGTCTGTCTGTCAGAGAGGGGGGGGGGGGGGGGCATACAGATGAGAATGGAGGATTCTGGGAAGTGGGGAATGTGTGAGATGGAGAAAATGACAGGGGAAATTGCCTCTCTGCTGAAAAACACTATTCCTC